>JAANIC010006522.1:944789-954961 GCA_017607545.1 Acromyrmex charruanus
TACCTTAAAAATATATATTTATATAGAGAAATATTATATAATTGTAAATATATGCTATAAAAATGTTATGAGGAAGTTGATATAAAAGAATATGTATGTATATGTCCAAAAAATAAATTTAAAATACACTAAATAAAAAAAAATTGTTCTTACTTAAATTTTCTTTGTTATTTTTGTTCACTTTTTCAATTTATCATTTTTTCACAAGAATCAGATGTCTTTCGAAGTTTTTCACACATTTTACCAAATAGACAATGCACGTAATACTTCCTTCCAAATTTTTACTCTGAATCATGTATGCTTTAAATTAAAACTAAACGTTTAAATGAAACATTGAAACACTCGTTTAAATATATATATATATATATATATATATATATATATAGAGAGAGAGAGAGAGAGAGAGAGAGAGAGAGAGAGAGAGAGATCAATAAAGGAGAAAATAAGACGAGAAAACTTATTTCATATATTCGCACTCCATTTTGACCAATATAAAATCAGGAGAATTGTATTACTATATATACTGTAGCTACGCTGATTTTGCTTTATTTTTTCTAATGGAAAACACTGGTCGATATTCAAAGACTACGTTCGGAAATAGTCAAATCTTATATTCAAAATTATTTTAAGTAAGTCTTAAGAAGTCTTAAGAAGTCACGAACCAAGAAGGCCGTGTTAGCGTCTTAAGACATTACTTAAGATGGTCTTGATCTTGAAATAAGAATTAATTATGAATACCGGTCTTAGATGACGCTTGCTTCATGATGTGAATAGCATGTAGAGAATATAGACTAACACACGACGCAGGCGCGACATATACAAATATAGACTTATCGTAGATGTGTACCAACCTCTGCCCTCTTTATTATTCTATTAATATGCTGTTGCTAATATGCTATTAAAGTCCTGTGTCTATGGTGCTAGAACTTTGTCCGAGTTCTCGGATCTAGGAATATGTAGCCAATCAACATGTAGATTTTATAGAAAAACGGCAAGTTGATTGGCTACATTTCTCGATCTGAGAATTCGGATCGAGTTCTAGCACCATGGACACACGGCTTAAACGAGTGTAAAATGGCATCAATGACTACATTTACAAGGCACCCTTAATCAAGTTTAATAACAACTGTAGTTATGAAACTGGCCAATCACAATTGTTCCATTCTTCCGAGGAACAGTTATGATTGGTCAATTTCATAACTACGGATATTATTAATCCGATTAAGTATGCCGTGTAACAGAGGTCAATAGGGTGCTTTCCATTTAGGCCCAGTTGCACCAACGTTACTTAGACTTTAAGCGAAATTTAAAACTCTGTCTCGTTTTAAAGCCGAAAAAGAGCCAGAGACAGAAAGAATTTTAAGCCTCACTTATCAAAGTAACATTGATGCAATCGAGCCTTAGTGACACAAGTCAATATAAGTATCATTTCATCTTTCTTTACATTTTAGTAAGTAATAAAGATAGAACGACACTTGTGCCGATTTATGTGCCAAATGGAAAACACCTACTATATGAATAGGCGTTATTGGGAATGACGAATGAATTTGATGATAAGAATAATAAATAAAATCTCCTTTGAAAAGTTAGTCCGAGTCTATAATATAAGTTCCCAATATCCGAAAAACTAGAATTTTGGATTCGGCAATGACTACACAAATTTATTTCTATCTATTTCAATTCCTTGTGAAAATAGATTCGTATAGTCATTGCCGAATCCAAAATTCTAATTTTTCGGTTAGAGCGATCCGAATTGAGTAGGTAGTCTGTGAATTAATAAGTCGGGATTGATGAATCGCAGTAGAATTGACCAGCAGCCAAAAAAATTCAAAGATACTATCGATTACCGATTCATTGTAGACCCAGCATTAAAATATTGTTTACCAGGTGAAATTTCTATTAAATATTGTTCTGGCATTTTATTCATCTTATACATTTACATATAACATATAATCCTTTTTTATTGAGTATCTTTTTAATTAATATGTATGTATTCATATGTATGTATCTTCGAAATTTCCGCGTTACGAATTAATCTAGAACGAGTTTTGCATTTCGACTAATGAGGCTTGTATTCATAGTCCGTTCTTATTTTAAAGACCATCTTAAGTAATACTAAGAAGTTAGAAATGGACTATTAGAAATCGACGCTATAATTGCGCTAAATTAACAACAATATTTTCGTATGATCAATTTAATCGAACGGCTAATTTTTAGTCATCTTCAACGAGAATAATACATGTATAGGGTAACTCCGGCAAATATGATGCACTGGGATTTATGCCGCAGAACAAATAGGAGTGGGGATAATTTTCTCACAACTACTCTTTTACATGCCTTTATGTTATATTAGTATTGTATTATGATTTCAGTTTCTTACTGTTAATATTAATAAAATTATTGTGATTTGAATCGATTTGTCACTGTAAGTAGCGCCATATAAATTATAATTTATAAAAAATAACTACTGTAAGGCACGTAAAAGACTTGATGGTTATTTCATGATAAGTGTAGAGAAATAGTACAACATGTTGTATAGCAAAATATAAGTGCTTTGCTCTTATTCTTTGTTTAGTTTGTTGTTTTATATATTCCATCTGTTTAGGATATATAGCATTTTTAGCGGATGGGATTGTCTAAAGCATACAGCGCAAAGTGCGCAGATTAGATCCAGTGCACTAAATGCAATAAACGCATTATATGAAATATCCCAAGCAAAACAACAAATCACGATAACGTTAAAATGAATCGAAAATGATTAAAAAATGACTTTTGGATGATTAAAAAATGATTATTTTGGAATCATTTTGACATAATTTTGATATCATAATGACCTGTTGGGATATATCTCATGTAATAACACTTGTAATATATTTAGGAAGATTGTAATTATTATCTAGTGAGAAATGATAATGGAATCGATATTGAATCGATGTTGATTCAATGTTGAAATCATCAAATCGACGTTGAATTGACATCGATCGACATCGATTTCATTGTCATTTCTCACATTTTACTTCACACACATATGTATCATTCTTATTCCTTAATTAAACTTTGTAAACATTTTATAAGTTATTGGGTCATTTTACATCTTATTTATAAGACGTTATTTGTAAATTTTTCATGATCCATACATACCCCTCATCCTCCATAAAGTAATCGTCGCCCTGGGACGCAAAAATGCAAGGGTTTTAAAAAATTCTTTTTTTTAATACGAAAAATAAGTATTTTGGATATCTAATATTTTGTTCATAGTAGACAGTACAAAGTTTTTATTGATATAGTTTGTTTATCTTACAAATAGTAAATGATACTTTATAATAAATTAAGTTTTTGTTAGGTGCAGCGTATATATACTGGAGTTACCCTAATAAAGCTTCACATGATGTAACACGTTATTCCCGTGGTCAATCTTCAATATCATATTTCCCATAACCAGTTGGTACGCTGATGGTCAACGTCTTAAATAATGTCTTAAGTTGTTAATATGGCTCTTGATTGGTTCATAATGGTTCATTTTAAAATTGTACTTAAGACAGTCTTAGATATAAAAATCAACTATGAATACTGACCAAAAAATATCTCTCGAATTCTTATTACAATTCCACCCAAAGGCCTTTCGCGTCGTGTCTCGTCACGCGATTTGACTCATCCCACCCTTGAATGGCGTCCGGATACGTCTCGAGTTTTACACAGGGTGTGTCGCGCGCGGAAATAAAGAAGCGCACTTCCCTTGCTACGTAAGAGTAGTTCCCAGAGTGCACAAGAGGAAAACAAAAGTCTGACTTAATACGAGATAACATTTAGGCGGCCTTTATTATGATAATCCACATAGCGCCCTGGTCCAACGACCCCCCAAGGGAATCGGGCTCTTCTTTTCCCTTTCCTGTCCCTCCTGCCATCTTTCGTCCGGGTTACGTGCGGCTGTTCCGCCGGGCAGTGGTATTATTGTCCTGCAATACAGGTTCACCCCTATTTATCTGCGAAAAAGGGAGAATTTCTCTTAGCGATAAACGAGTTTGCGAAGGAGAGCGAGAAGACAGCACGACTCGCTGGGGGTCTGCTCAGAGGACCCCACGGTTAATGCCACGCTGTTTATGCTGGCTTGCGCAGGGGGGAGGCCCTCCTGAGAAAAATCTTCCTTACTGTCTGCACTCGTGGTGCGGATCGCCGATATTAACGTGGGAAACAAACCGAACCTGTATGGCGCGATGTCATTAAGTACCGTCGTCAGAAAAAATCGTCGTTCGCTGCTTTGAACCTCGATGTTCCTTTACATAGTGTTCCTTTACATGTTCGGGTTCCATATATTTCTCCTATTAGTTGTAAAGATACATATTATATTGACGATATTTGGCGGAAATCATCGAATTTATATTGCTCATGATTAATACAACAATAGCGAAATATCTATCCAAGTACCAGTTACATGATAACGTGATTTAATAATAGTTTTCAACTATTTTTGTAAAGGGATAATATTATAAAGTTTACATAAAGTTTTATAGCGCGCACATAACTTCAAAAGTTTAAATTTTGAACATAATTTTAAATATATAATAAAAATGTGTCAAGTTTTTGTATAGATATATATACAGGGTGGAATAGTAACTCTGTCCACTAAGAATATCTCCGTTATATTTTTAGAGATGTGAAATAATTTATTTACTGAAGTTGTATAACATTAAGAGGGATATAATATGTTACTAAGAAATTTTTCTATGGATGGAGGAGCTTCGGAGATTTTAAGGTTACCTTTATTTTTTTAATTATATGATTTTTTACGTAATATATAAATATGATTCTTTTAGTTATTCTAGTATAAAAATAAGGAGTATCGAAAAATAGTTTACGAGATATTTTATTCTAGCACATGTTGGCATAAAGTGTTGAATATCTCGTAAACTATTTATTTTTTATTAATCATACTTTAATACTTTTATGAACAGAGTAATGAAATGAATCAAGTGTAAAGAAAACGTACAATATTATTGCTTATTTATAAATGTATTCATTTTGTCTAAATACATATTTTTTTAAGCAATTATGTGTTTTTTTTTATACCAATTGAGTCATCTTGTTATTCTGTTTATAAAAGTATTAAAGTATTATAATTAATAGTTTACGAAATATTTAACATTTTATGTCCAAATGTGCCACAATAAGGTATAAAATATCTATTATCTCGTAAACACACTGTTGGTTTTTGGATATCTCTTCAGCGTATAAGGCGCTCCTCGATCTATTGTATAATTGGTCTTTGTTGTGTGTGTAATCTGTATATGATGTATTAAAAACGTTATAAATTAAACTACTACTACAAAGTATTTAAGTAATTCATTGCTTATAAACTTATACATATTTTTAATTATCAGTACGAATTATTTTAATTATTAATAAGACGTCAATTTATATTCTCCATTAATTTTAACAAAGTATACCATATGTATCGATGTAATTTATATCAATTTCTATATTTTTATCTTTTTTCAACGTTTTACTAAAATAATTATTGAGAAATATATGTACCGATCATTTGATGTTTGGGGTTAAATAAATATTTGACACGGTTCAGCATTACTTTATGATATTTAATTCTTTTAATTTTTTTTTTTATATTAAAAATAGTTTATCTATTAATATTATTACAAAAATGTTTATTATACGAACGAACAGCTATGAATTTATTTTTGAAACATGTAACATCTCGCTATTAAATTGATATTTTGTTATACGTTCCGGTATTAATTATGTGTACGTAATGTACAAATAGATTTTGTATAGAAGCAACAATAATTTCTTAATAAAAATATCATTGTATATTTGTATGATAACCTTAAAGTTGCTGAGAAAGTCCTGAAGTACCTTTACAATTTGTCGTATCATCATGTCTAAGCGCGCGAAATATCAGCTCCGTAATTAATAAATTTTAATCGCTATTAATTTAAAAAAACTATTATAGCCTCTTGATATCAAGATTTTCTTAGAATGTTCCAAAGAACGTTCTTAAAAAGACGATCCCCAAGCAGAACAACAAGTCGATAACATCAAAATGACATTAAAATAAATCGGAAATGATTGAAAAATGACTTTTAATGACTTTTAATGATTTTGAAATTATTTTGATATCATAATGACTTATTGTTCTGCTTGGAGATCGTCTTTTTAAGGGTTATGAGTTACATCCCGTATATAAACTGTTATAGTCTTGATATTTTATCAAGGAAATGCTGGAGTAACAGCCGAACTTGATCGAAGAAGATTTTTTAATTTTAAATTTAAAAAAGTCAATAATAATGACATTTTTAATTGATTTCTTAAATTATATCGTTCTGTCTCACTCAAATGCATACATACATCTGCCCTTTTCTAACATACTACAACGCCATCTCTTCCAAGATCTAACACCTACTGCTAGACACAATTAGGGGAAAATGGGGGAACTGTGCGCACCTAAGAGAAATTTATTGCCCTGGAATGGTTTTCCAAGTTTAAAGCGATGTAAGTAAATGGAAATAAAAACTATAAACATTCTTCTATCATTACGTATCCTCATATTGAATAGATTTTCATTTAATAAGGTTATATTTGGTAAAAAGGAGAAAACGGAAAAGCGAAAAGATTTCTCACGCGTCGGGTAATTGTGCGCAAAGCAAAAGTCATAGGAAATGAATGAATTATGGGATATTGACAAAGAAATCGGAAAAGATATTTATTATATTACAATATAAATATATATTAAATATATTTTAAATATATATTATATATATTAAGCAAAAGTACAAAACTAATATAATAATAATGCACATAGACTCTGGCAAAATAAAATAATAATAATGTAAAGAAACGAAAAAAATTAGTATTAATAATATAGTATATGGAAGATGGATAATTGTGGAAGATGGATTTTTGATTCCGTTCCATAAATTCGGAGATTAGTTTCGATCTGCAATGTCCCAACAATTTGGCCAGCGTTCCCTTACCATTTTATCTCAAAATGATCTCAAAAGTCTATTCTTAAACATTGTTATGGTTTTACTGGACACCCTGTATATATACACGGGTACATATGTATACCAGTAAAGACTATAACAATGTTTAAGTATAGATTTCTCTAAATCATTTTGAAATAAAAATCTTAATACTAAAATATCGAGGTTATTTTTTTTAAATAGTTTTTTAATTATAAGCATTTGTAATTAACGAATCATGTGACCTAAAGTTAACGCGTTTAGGTGCGATTGACATTTTGACGTTGGCATTTATCTACCATATTTGAACGCGCGAACTTTAAACAATACGATTGGTTAATTTTAAATATCTATAATTAAAAAATTATTATACTCTCTCAACGTTTGGGTATTAAGATTTTTGTCTCGAAATAATTTTAGGAAATCTTTAAACGTTATTACTAACGTTACTATAGTAACGTATATACTATACTACTATAAATGTTTCGGACGATACCGAGACTGTCCCGATTTCGTCTCGTTGTCAGCACCGAGACTGAAATCGGGACGAAACTCTGTTTTTAAATTAAGACCGAGACCAAAATTATTACGCCGAAAGTCTCGGCGAAACTGAGTACTTGAATAGTCCAGAATTGGACCAGTCATCAAACCTTCATTAGAAGATTATGTATAAGAGTTATACGTTCCTGTTGCCGTACGTGAAAATCCCATACCTGTGGGACCGATCTGTCGAAGATTTTCTTATCAAAAACTGAGATCACAAACTGAACCTTTTTATGAAAGAGTCGTTAAAAAACAAATAACATTTGAGGAAAAATAGTTTCTAGTGAATGTGGAAGTCGTCCGCGAACATCAGTTGTTTTAAAGTGCATCCAGATTACCGAGTCGAACCTCATTCCGAGAGCAATATTCGATAAATATTTAATTATCTTTTACCGAGCTGCGTAACAATAATGCTTTAATTACTAAAATGTTCGCGGCTCGAGGTTCGGCTCGATAATTTGAGGTCTGTGAGTTTTTGTGGCTAGTGTACACTTTTGGAACTTTGTGTGTGTGTGTGTGTGTGTGTGTGTGTGTGTGTGTGTGTGTGTGTATTAATGTGTGTGTGTGTACAAGGTGTCCGGTAAACACTATAATAACTAGTGTTTCGGTCTCATCCAGTCTCGTCTCGATAAGACCGAAACACTACTTATGATCTTTACCGGACACCCTGTACATACACACACACATCCGCACATACATATACACGTATGCATATATTTTTTATATAAATGATGTGTAATTTAAATTATTCAGTTTCCGATAAAGTTGCCGATAATTTCGCAATCAATAATCATATTCAAACTATTTAAATAATAGAAATTATTTCGAAATTGATAAAAAAAAGTTAATGAATATTCATGCGATGAATAATATTTTGCACTTTGAAAATGTATTTAATTACACATGAAGATATATTGAAATATAATAGTAAAGAACACATATGTGTACAAATTTAAAAAGAAATTATTTAATTTCGTCTAATTATAAATGAAAAATGTATTAAAGAACATATGTTTAGGAAATGATTGGAAATATTCGAATTAAGTCACGTTCTGTCTCTTAACTTTCTTTAAAATAGCTACAAATTTATGATATACATATATAAATAAAAAAAATAGATTTTGATTGAACTGTTTGTTTAAAAATGAGGCAAATATCTACAAGTAATAAAAGAAACCTGTTTTGAGAGAAATAAAAAATTTCATGTTTCACTTTTTGAGGACGTAGATTAAAACTGTATTAATGCTAACACGTCAGTTTTAAAAATATGCTATAATAACGTCGAGACACTACCATGTCTCCTGATGTTTCACGTGAAGAAAAAATTTCATCCTCCTTATTGTGTATGTCTAAATATTTTATCTATCTAATCAATATAAAATTGTCATATAACAGAGATCTGCGTGATGTGAATCTCCGAAAACGCAAATAGAAAACTGGTGTATCACTTAAATTTTAACCTCCCACGACAATGCCATGCGAAGACTGTGCAAAAAAAGTGCATTGTCTGCACGGTGCAGACGGTCGATTGGTGCGATGAGGATAATATAACGTGAAGAATCGAGTATTCTCGAAAGAGAAAAAGGAAAAAACAAAGAAAGATAGTGAGGGAACAGCAAGAGTAGGGCGATGTGAGAGGGAATGTGGGAAAAAGACAAAGGGAACAGAGAGAAGAAAAGAGAGAGGTGAGAGGGAAAGGAGCAAAGAAAGAATGAAACGAAACGAGAAATGGGGAAAGGAAAGCATACAGTTAACAGTATGCGATGAGATACTCGAGGAGAATTAAATTTTTGTGGCGAGAATGCAGTCTGCCGAGTTTAACCGTTGATAGTTTTTAGGATGGCCCGCTTCCGGCAGAGCCGGCGCGGCACAGCGCGACGTAACGTAATGCGGCATGGTACGGCACCCGGCCGGTTGGCCGGTCGGCCGGCTAGCCTGTCTACCCGCCTGCCTGCCTGCTTGCTTGCCTGCTGTGTGCGATTCTCAGCAGATAAAAATAATCGTCAAGAAAGTAGAAAAGTTCTGAACAGGTTTCTGCAAGGCGAGAGTGAGCGAGTCAGTCAGCCGACATATCTTCGCTCTCGCTTGCGTTTTCGTTGGGCCGCGCCACGCCGTACCGTCGCCTCGTCGGAAGGATGCGGGACGCGAGTGCATGCTCCGACCTGACGGATAGCTTACAGTTAGTATGCAGGGCTGTACACATTGTCGATAAATCCCGTCCATTACGCTTGTTGAGATCGCTGATCATTTTTCTTTCAGCGAGACGCGACATGCAAAGACGTGTCGAGGTCACAGACACACGTCATTCGTAGGTATGTCTGTCATAATTTACCGCATAAAATTTATACTATTAGAGAAAAAAAGAAAGGAGGAAAAAAGGAGATAGGGAAGAAGGTATTTATTGCTTCTTTTGAGAAATCCGTTGTAGTTTTTTTAAAAAAACTTCGATTTCTCACTTTTCTATTCGTCGTACAAAATATATAAATGCGTGTTTCTTTTATTTATTTTTCTATTTTCTTTCCTTTCTCTTATATTTTGTTAAAATATAGATAATATGTAACTCTCTCTCTTTCTCATAATATTTTGATAATATAATAATTTATTATAAATGGAAAAAAAATCTTAAAAGATTTATTAAATTTTCTTGTTCATTAA
>JAANIC010006522.1:955714-970714 GCA_017607545.1 Acromyrmex charruanus
CACCACCACCACCACCACCACCACCACAACCACCACCACCATCACTACCACCACCATCATCACCATCATCACCACCACCATCATCATTATTATCACCACTACCACCATCACTACCACCACCACTATTATCATCATAGTCGTCAGTATCACCGTCGCCGTCGTCATCATCGCCACCGCCACCGCCGTCGCCAATAAAATAATCTATGGGATTTGTGTGTCATCTGTTTGATCTGTTTCGGATTTTGGTTTTGATCTTACACACAAGTGCCTGCACAAAACTAAATTTAATCGTTTAAAGTAATGCACATTGGCTGTACGAGATAAAACGGACATTTCTTTCGCAATTCTTCTTCACGCGCTGCACTCGCATATCACTCAGTGTAATTACGTGCAACGGCGTGATTATAACCGCGAGTGCAACCATTACCGCTGCCGCCACCGCCGCCACCATCACCGTTACCACCGCCTCGTCGCCGCTGTCGCTGCTGCCATCGCTGTCGCTGTCGCCGCCGCCGCAGCAGCAGCCGCCGTTGCTGCCGCTGTTGCCGCCGCCGTCGCTGCTACCGCTGCCGTCGCCGCCGTTGCCATCGCCGTCATCAACCTGAAGTACGGAACACACTTCGCGAAGAAACTGTGACGTGCCAATTATGAGTTTTACGACATTCAGTGGGAGATCCTGACTGTTTTCCTGTGTTGCCGTTGCAACTAATATTTCTTCATCCAAAGCAATAAATTTGCTAAATTGATACCGGTGTGAGGAGCACGAATTCGACACAGGTACACACGCATATCTTTTATCATGAGTACATCCTTCTGTTTCTTTCTTCCTTTCGTTTTGTCTTCGTCTTTCTTTTAGCAGTACAAAGACCGCCGTTTTCCGTTCGTGTGAGATAATTGGACAAAATTACGTACTAACGCACAAGTGTTGCCAGGTCTGTTCGAAAGTTATTCTCACATATTGCGATTTTCTGAATATTTTAGCCATAATTTGGATATTTCTTTGTACTTTCCTCAAAAAAGTTCTCCAAAATGTCTTCTAAACTTTTTATATCCCCAAAAAATCTCTTTGTAGAAAGAAAAAACCTCCAAATTTAGGGAAAAATGCCCAATTTAGGAACCTGGCAACAATTTAAAAAAAAATTACACATACAAATGCATTTTTTTTCTTATGTAAGAATTCAATGCGGGCAAAGTTAGGGTACAGACTCAATAGAAGAAATAAGGAATTTGAATCTATCAAAAATCAGAGAGAGACATCAGAATGTACAGTTTTTGATAAGTTGAAATCGCTATTGTTCCTGTACCCTTATATGCGTGGCATAGTAATAAATAAATTAACATGTTCGAAAGAATTTTTCTTTGTCTTCTACAATCGCGTATATTTCCTTTTTTTTTCTTAACTACTAAATTTTAATTTCGTTTCTAAACGTGAAATAGAAAATATATAATGGTGTCTTTTCATGCTGACGCTCATTTTCATCGTCAAAAAATAAATCACGTGATAAAAATTGACGAATATCAATTTTGATTACGTGACTTATTTTGATGAAAAAAATAATCGAGTGTTAGCATAAGAAGGTACTTTAACGCTCGATGATTTTGAATTGTATATTCGATATTATTCAGATGCACCGCGTGAGAGAGATTTTCGTGCGACCGTTATGGCTTCTCTTCACAGTTCGTATAATGCGTTTGGCGGGTTCGCGTTGATCAGTTGTCGCACATTGCGACAATGAGAGAAGCACGCTATATATGGGATAAAAATCGTACTTAAAACGAATCTTGTCTTCATGAATGGAAATACGCGGCAAAGTCATATTCTTTTTGCGAATTTCACACGTTTATGAGTACGTTCGTAAATTATAATAGTGTGCTCGCGCGGAATGTAAAAGCGCGCGAAAGCGATAGCAAGCGATGTTCACCATGTTGGCAGTTCGCGTTCATCAGAGAATCGCAATTGTATATCAACGAGATGAAAATTATAAAAGTGAGCAAACTCCAATAAAATTACAAATATTCTAATAAACTCGTTTATTTTTATAATTTTCATCAAGTATGTGATACATAATCGAATCTCATATCTTAGAGCCGTGGTACACAAAAAAGCTTAAATAGTAAAATGTAAACAGTAAACGAATTGGCCAATTATAGATATAAGGTGAGATTACATTTTTGTGCGTTTTTGTCATACAACAAATTTTTCAAGCCTGTTAATTGATTGCAGGACAGAATTTCTCAGATCTCTCTATCCTGCAGCCAATCAATACCAATAAAGTTTGTGCGTTGCTTACATCTACAACTTAAGGGCCACAAAGACCTTAAGGCATCTAAAACGTAAGTAGTAAGGAAACATGTTAGATCAACATGTTTTGGCTACTACTTACGTTATGATTTTACGGACTCTTGTAATTGGTCAATTCGCTTACTGTTTACATTATACTTAAGTCTTTTTGTGTGCCATGGCCATAAGTCTAAGTAAGTGTTACGACAATTCTTGTGCTCAGACCCTTAAGCACATACAAAAATGTATACGACAATTAGTAATAATCGAATCGGCCAATCACAATAGAAAACGTTATTGCTTTACGTTTTCTAATGTGATTAACCGATATGCTTACTACTTATATTTTACTACCTTGTTTTTTTTTTATTTGTTTCTGCCTCCGCACATACTTTCCGTAACCGTAATAGGCTTTCGATAAGCTATTACCTAATAACGAATTCGGTTGGATGCACTAGTGCACACTGGCATTTCAAAGCCATTGTATACTGATTTAATGTGAATGTAAAAGTGAAATGCAAATATTTCGAATTATAAAATACGTATTTTATTGAAGGGGGTCCTAAAGTCGTCTGCATTATCGACTAAGCACAACTTTTATATAATAATTACTTTTTTCTCTTTTACAAATAATTTAAACATCCTTTTCCAGAATTAAAATATACGTATTAATAAATGCGTTAATTAATTAATGCGTCTGTGAGATTTTATACCAAGAACGAAAAAAAAATTGTTTATAAATTAAGTTCTCCTTTACCATTTCTTATTCCAATATGACGTCATATCTGTCAATATCGTAACATTTGTTTTATATAAAAGCTTCGCAACCTGTACTTACGAAATAACAATCCAAATCTAGTAATTTACATGAACAATGTGGAGTTCTTAGAATTAGACTTAGGCCAGTATTTATAGTCAGTTCTTATATTGGAGACCATCTTAAGTTCTGTCTTCAGGTGTCACGAACCAATCAGAGAGCCGCATTAGCGTCTTAAGACATTACTTAAGACGGTTTTGAAATAAGAACTGACTATTTATATTTATATTAAACACATATCTCTTTACGTCAATTTATGTATGACTGCTTTAATATGCACTAATGTGTACTGAGTATGTCCAACTGAATTCGCTATAAGTTTTAAATCTTAAACTATAAAAAAATTGATCAATCACAGTCGAATATTCTTTTCACATTCGACTATGGTTGATCAATTTCTTACTGTTACAGTCTCATCATTACTGCTAATGCTATTCGATGCTTTTCAATTGCAATATCTTTAGACACTTTCGTATACACGGCGACACAAGTTCCAATTGCCCATTATCGTCGACACAACACTACACATTTATACTAATAGCCGAGGGCTACTAGTTGGCTGTGTAAACTTGTGTTTTCTAATGGCAATTACATGTTATTAACCGCGACTATAAATGAGGTTGGAAGACGTTGAATGATCGGCACTTTTACTTTTTTTTTATTTAATAAGGTGGAAAAAGCTACATTTAATCTAACTATGCGAAACAGATTGAAACCGTGCACAGCGTACACATTCTGTTCCAATTGAATCGTGCACAATGCTACACTTTGTGTATTCCTGTGTACGTTTGTGTTAAAATGTGTTAAACAATTGGAAAGCATCCATTGTAAATTACGCATAAGAGTTAGCCAATCAGAGTATCGATCATGTAACTTTTTCTCTAGGACGAAAATATGAAAACTTTTTATATGGCCGTGTTCATATATTATTGTATATTACTATATTACCAGTTATCAGTATAGTACAATATATATACGTTAAAAGACTCTAGAGTATCAAAGTAGCGCAAAAGATTTAGACAATTAATAAAAATTTATGATTATTAATATAAATATTTTGATAATATATTATTAAATTCGTGATTTTTTATTATATAAATGCTGTATAAATAAGTATGTACACATACTTTTAATACTATAATATCTTATATATTGCCGAAAAATTATAATTTTTTCTCTGCAGTTATCATCTCCATTGATAATCAAACTCGGATGATAACATAAAAATCATAGTTTTAAATAAAAATCGAGTATTATTAAGTTTTAAACATATATACATATTTACGAAACTAATAAATTATGAAATTAGTATCGATACTAGTTTCTTACTTTTAATCACTTAAATTTTAATAGGCACGCGAATTTTCATAAGCGCCGACCGTCTTTAATAGTATCTCGTTGGTGACACTAGATACGAAGTACTTGCGCGCGGCAAAATGTGATGCGGTAGCCAATAAATTTACAGCTCCTAATGGCTTCTACGCATAGAACACGGCAACGCTTGCCGCGCGGGGGGCAGTTGACATGATAGTCAATCAACATTTCGCTTGTTCGGAAGTAATAGATATATAGCAGTGCTGGGATTTAGTTGCACATTTCGGCTGATCTTCAGCCGATTGGCCACTTAGGCTGCGCGCGGGTTGGTGAAGTAAGGGATAGGAACTAAGCTGAAAATATAAATTCAGCCGAAATATGCAACTAAATCCCAGCACTGATGTATAGGCTACGGTTCACTTGATGCTACAAATGTTTCAAAACATTTTTTTATTGGTCGATTAGTAAAATTCTTTCTTCGGATTGGTCAGTCAAATGCTTTCGAAGCGTTTGTAGCGCCAAGTGAACCGCATCCATAATTTCCACAGAAGCATCCATAATTTCATAACCGCGTAACCAATCAGAAGCGATCCACTGTTGTGATTTTGTGTTTTACTGATTACGGATTGATTACGCGATTACACGATACGCGGCAAATATATTTCATGGGTTCCATCCTTAAATACATATAATGATGGGCTAGTGCGACAACTACCACCGCACGGCAAGCGTTTCCGCGTCTAGTGTGCAGAAGCCACAAGTTGTAAGAAATTGATCAATCAAATGTTAATAATCGATCATGATTAGTCAATTTCTTACAACTTGTTGTTTAACACAATATTATCTCGCAAACACAATAAGTGTAATAATCCTGAAGCCGTAAGGGACTGACCAATTATAGTCGATTTTTCTTTTCATATTTGATGTGATTAACTACACGGCTCGATTTACGCTGAAGTTATAGCATCGATGTTATGAAACCATAGCTATTTTTCTGAAGAATGGGATGACTGTAATTTAGTTTCACACACTGAAAAAAGAATTTTATTATATTATTTGAAAATATGGTAGATTCAACTAGTATGTTCAAAAACGGACGAATTAAAATTCTTGTAAAAATTACCGGATGAATTTGATGAATTCCTTCTAGTTAAATCTACCAGAATTTCTTGTTGATAGAATAAATTGTTCCCGTTAATTTTACCAAAATTTTTTGTTGATCACATAATATTTACATCACATTAATATTTATAATCACAGAAATCCAAATTAATTGTATTACTAACTTTCAAAAATTTCTATATACTTCTCAAAATGCCATTGGCAGAGAAGTAATATTTTTTTTCGTCAGCCATAACTTCGTCTCACTTTTTTTTAATCCCTTTCGAATTTCTGACCTAGGTACCTACCATGGAATATGTCGGAATGAATTCCGATCAGAATTATTTCGTTTTAGAAAATGCAATA
Source organism: Acromyrmex charruanus (assembly GCA_017607545.1). Taxonomy (NCBI): domain Eukaryota; kingdom Metazoa; phylum Arthropoda; class Insecta; order Hymenoptera; family Formicidae; genus Acromyrmex; species Acromyrmex charruanus. The sequence continues at coordinate 961,594 of JAANIC010006522.1, forward strand.
GAAATCTAGGAAATAATTGAATAATTCCGATCGGAATCCATTCCGACTTTTTGTAATAAGTGCCCTGTTCAGACAAGTTACAGAACGATGACTTACAATTAAGCCGGCGGCATACTTGTTTTCCTGTTGGATTGCTAGCTAAATTAGAATTTTGTCACTGTATTGGTTGCGGTGCTGCCACCATCGCAGCCAATACGATGGCAATTCTAATCCAATTAGCAATCTAGCTGGAAAACTTATCGTGTGCCGCTGGCTTTAGTTCATCCAATTGAATTTACAATTATTGACTATATTTACACGGCACTCTTAATAGGATTTAATAACATCCGTAGTTATGGAAGCCAATCACAGTCGTTCCATTCTTCCGAAGAAGAACAGCTATGATTGGCCAATTTCATAACTACACGGAGAGAATTTTCTTTTAAAATTTATCCTGAAAATATGATAGTTGTGGTACAATACAATATTTTAAAAATATTTACCATGCACTTTAGTAAAATTGATCAAATTTATTTTATACTTTATTGTAGTTTTATTAATGAATGAGAGAGATTTACATTACAATTCTTCGAAATACAATGTGCCACGACTGTCATATTTTCAGGGTAAATTCTAAGAAAAAATTTTCTCCGTGTTCGGATATTATTAAACTCGATTAAGATCCTGCGCACAATAGAAGGAATAAGGAATTAGGAATAAAGAATAAACAATTTTAACCTATCAGAAATACATAGGACTACATAGTTTCTAATAGGTTGAAATCTTCGTTTATTCTTTATTTCTAATTCCTTATTCCTTCTATTGTGCGTAGAGCTTAGCATGCTGTGTAACAGAGGTCATCGTTTCATCACAAGACTTTATTTCAGTCACCGACGGGAGATATTATTAAAGACCCTGGGCTTTTCGTGACTATCAATGGGGATAATTAAAAAATGATGACATTACCGACAATTAATAAAAATTTATTAACATAAACATTTTGATAATTCATTATTGAATTCGTGATTTTTTATTATATAAATGCTGTATAAATAAATGCGCATACTTTTAATGCTATAATATCCTTTTTTTTCTGCAGTTATCATCACTGTTGATAATCAAACTCGGATGAAAACATTAAAATCACAGTTTTAAATAAAAATTGAGTATTATTAAGTTTTAAACACATGTACATATCTACGAAATTAATGAATCATGAAATTAACATCGTATAATCAGTTTCTCACTCTTAATCACTTAAATTTTAACGGTTACATGAACTTTCATAAGCGCCCGATCGTCTTTAATAATATTTCGTCGATAGCAATATGTATTCACTCGACTCGTGCTAACTTAGCGCATAAATAGATGTATGAGTGATTTAAAACGAAAGCGTTGTATGAATAAAATATAAATTACGTAGAATAAAATACATTAGATGAAGCTAATAATTGTAGATCTATATTCGGAATGCGTTTTTATCTCTTAAATTCTAGAATAAGCGTAACATAAAGTATAGTATGTTAACACGTTAACATCGTTGTAAGCGCGTTCTGAATACAGGCCGTAATATATTGATATAAAAGTTATGTCAGCTATATAAGACTAAAAAGAAAGTGAATTTAACTTTTGAATGTAATATTACGTTATGCGCATGCGCAAATAATTAAAAAGAGAAAGGTATATCCGTCAAATCCATCATGCTATCTCGTCCACGTTTTTCATACTCAACTAATGCTTTAGCACGGCAGTGCTAAACTACAACGTTCCAGTTGTATCAGGTGCTTTTCATTTGATGATTGAACTTGTGTCGACTTATATCGACTTGTCATCAAATGGAAAACATCCATTATAGTTCAGTGATTTAGTTAGAGCACTATAATATAGATATACGCATCTTCCATTTTTAGTTCTCTCCCCATTCTTCGTTCTCTCTTCAACCTTCTCTCTTCTTTCTTCAATTTTCTTAATTCAGCGGCGGAGTAGAGAGAGATGGAAAGGGATTGAGGAAAGGAGCAAAAGAGTAAAAAAAGGATTAAAAATGGCGGATGCGAATACTCATATTATAGTGCATTTAGTTTAGTTATGTTAGGTTGTGGATACATACGCGTCACCTGACCGTGATGGCTGTATATTATAGGGCCTTTTTCACCAATCTCGGTTAAGTTAACCGACGGTTACATGAGGCTCATTTAGGCTCAGTTTACAACTGATTATTATTATTATTCATTATAATATTCATTATTATTTAAAATAAGTTAAACTTCGGTTAAAAGTTAACCATGAATTGTGAAACTGTGTCTAATGCCCATTTCCACCAATGTAGATTTAATTTTAATCTCTATTCAACTTACTCTTCGTCTTTTTTTAATCTTTAGAATTAGAAAAAGACGAAGAGTAAGTTAAATCGAGATTAAAATTAATCTATATTGGTGGAAACAAGCATAAATGAATCTCATGTTAAGAGACTCCGAGAGAGGCTCCGAGATTCCTTAACTTAACTGAGGTTGGTGAAAGAGACTCAACCATATAGTACTGGATGGAGCATAGCATCGAAATCATCTTGACAGACCTAGAAAAAGGTAGAATGATGTTTGTGTAGTAGGATAATAATAGAGAGTTCTATCACAATAGTAGAAAGAAAGTTCCGTGCCCAAACATTTACTTTATTCTTTCTGGGTTCGTCAAGATCATATATATTCCTATATTGCTAACGCAGTCTCTTTTTGGGAGTGGGGAGGTGTGCGAAGACAGAGAGATAGAAAATAGTCGGACTTTTCACTTCCATACATGTGGATAAGGTTTGTTAGGAATGTGCGCATGCGTATTGAAGGTTTCAAGTACATTATCTAAATGCCATTACATGCAAGCATCAAGTGTCGGGCATTTGCGCAGAAGTTTGAATCTCTAGACTTCTGCGCAATAATCTTTTGCACAGCTTCTTGATACAAAATGGTGAATTATGAGAGATTATGTTCTGATATACATTACTATCCTAATATATAATGCTGAAAATTTATATTTATTTATATTATTTAGTGTAAATTATAAGATTCAACTATTAATATATCTCATGTATTAAATTCAATTTCAGTAAAATTATTAAATATATTATTGCTCTGACGCTCGTCGCTTGACGCTGCCATGTAAAAGCACCTTAAGCGAGAGGTAGATATCATCTTCACCGTGGTGTTTTCGCTCTTAAGTGGCGTTCAGGGCCAGTAAACTCCCATTGTACTTTCTTTACCTGTGTGTTCAGCGCCTCTACAAAGCGTCTATGAAGCATTGAACTAAAAATCAATATGGCTGCGACCATTCCGTCGCATTCGCACTGCATCAGCATTTCCCAATCTGATGTACAACCTTGTACACAGTACGCTCTCGCCATTTTTAACAATATAATTGAATATGTGCTGTCGCTACAACTCATAATTGGTGATCCACTAGTTACAGTGCCACTGTACTGATTTCTGGTTAATATCAGTCCTCTGTACACAGAAATTAAAATAAACATATGTCGAAGAACTGTATATTCACATACAGAATTACTACCGCGTAAATTTTTCCGCACATGTATTATTTTTTTCTAAAAATCTGCTTTTGACCTCATTTAATCTGCTTCGATCTTGAAGAAATGCAGTTGAATGCAGTCGAATACAACGAAATATGATTGTAGCCATATTGATTTTTAGTTCGATACTTCATAGACGCTTTGTGGAGGCGCTGAAAACACGGGTAAAGAAAATAAAATGGGAGTTTACTGGCTCTGGTGGCATTAGCAATATAGGAATATTACATATATGGACGGAGTAAAAAGGGGACTAAGCTCAAGCGACCGGTCACGAAAAAATTAGATTTGATTTCTGGTGGAAAAGCGCTGTACGAAAGAATAGTGTTCCTCTAGTAAGAGTTAAGACGTAAGAGCGGAAGGACGCCATTGCCGGGTGTCGGGTACCAGCCAGAAACAGTACAATTTGACAGTTGATAGCCCGATTTCGCGTTTGTGCCTTCTACACCATGAAATAGTTGTTCACATCAATTCACAGATTCACATCGAAAGTATCTGCAAATGGCGGCGTTTAAAGAGACTCGAAATTTAACCAATCAAGAATCGATGCCCCTCATGATTTAACTCTTATTAGAGGGACTCTACGGAAGAACAAATTCGAGTGCTCGAATTCTTCTCCTGTCGGAGAAAATTGTCAACTTAGAGGATTTGATAAATATTTTTCCTCCCATTTTCCTGTAATTCTGTAAATTTATGTATGTTTATGCGTAGAATATATTCTGAGAAAGTCGCTCAAGCCCCGTTTTATTTTTTTTAATTTCAAAGTTTTTTGATGTTGATAAGTTGAAAAACAATAATTTAATGATAACTTATGACTATGTATGAAATGTATGTATTTTTCAATAAATATTGATGCATTTACTATTTAATCAAATAAAATGAAATTTTATACAATTTGGAATTTCTGCATTAAAAATAAAACGAGCGCGAGCATGACAGACAGCGCATTGGGCCCTTATTCTTGAAAAGTATCGCCTACGGAAAACTAGGGAAATGCTATAATATACGTCACAAATACTATAGTATATTCCTAATTTTTCGTGTGAGATACTTTTCAAGAATAGGGATCCTGAGCTTCTATTCTCGAAAAGTATCACATACAAAAAATTAGGGCATCAGTTTTACAACTCATGGTTAACTCTTAACTGAGGTTCAATTTATTCCTCATCTCTTTTATGCTAGAATTGAAAAGAGATGAAAAATAAGTTGAACCTCAGTTAAGAATTAACCGTGTAAAATTAGGTCTAAATAAAAAATCCGAAAATATTAAATAAACCTTAAAATATTATAAAATTTATTTATAAAAAGTTCATAATTCTTATGTGTATTGATATTTTCAATCTACATTCAAAAGATGTGATTTTTAGGTTAATCTGATCGCAAATATAAATTAGCAAACTTCACATCTTTCCCATTATATAGCTTACGTTGTATTATTTTCACTTTAGTAGGATCGATTTCAACAAGTTGTTCTTAATCTTTTTCATTTTTTAATATTTTAATAAAATTCATTTTTAGTAATACGATTATTATAACTGGTATTATGAACAGCAAGATATCCAACTTGCAAAGGCAATTGCAGCGTAGTTTGTCGTTCATTTACGCAGTACTGAGAGCAGAGTAGAACCTCCGAGATAGTTGCACAGATGATACATCCCTGCGTAAACGAATGACAAACTGTGCTGCAGTCGCCTTCGCAGATAGAATAAACGAACGACATCTGCGGCAGTTACTGCATAAACGAACGCACCCCATGTATTCCGTACGCGTTATGATGTATCTAGCGGTCATTAATGCCTTTCTGCTGAGTTGTAATGCGCAAGCGTTTCATATAGTATACGTTATATATACTATAGAAATCTTAGTAAATTTCAGAACGCAGTAAAAAGGTATTTCTGTCGGCAAGTGTACTTTCAACTTTTCCCGCAACTGCACTAAAATCGCATTGTCCGATTTTCCATGTATTTTCCGAAGCTATGTTTCGAGTTCATGTTTCATCCCTGATCTTTTTTTTACTTCGTATTATGAGCCTAGTTTACACCGAGCGTTTGATACGCATATTAAGTGTACTATATCCATACCAAATTACTTGTTACGCTTGGTACAAGCGCGGATTATTTTGATCTGATTATTTTGAATCATGAATATCAGACCAAGCTGGTACGCGTATCAAATGGTATCAAAAAATCTCAGTGTGTATCCAGAGAAAAGGTTGCTTTGATTTAAAGAATTTCGATTAAAAAAAAAAATTTTTTTTATTTGTGAAAAAATTTCTTTGATTTAAACATTATTTTTAAAAATTAAATAAAATTTATTTTTAAATCAAAGAATTTTTTTTTTAATCAATATTTTTTTTTTAATTAAAGCAACCTTTTCTCTGGGTGTGTTGTAAACGCTTGGTTCGTTTTGGATCATATATTAAAATTTGCTGCTTTTAAATTCAGATTAAAGTTAGAATTACAGGTTTTATATCTTGAAGACATTATAGCCTTACATCGTGTATTTGATACGGGTACTCTTAATTTCGGCGATATGTTGAAATATGATGTACCAAATTGGCATAGTATACATCATAATAATGATTAATTAAATACACATGTTGTGTATATGTTTCAATATATCGCTGAAATTAAGATCATTTAAGATCATTCAATAGAAAGTTACTAGTTAGTATCCGTATCAAGTGCACGATGTAAACTAGGCCTTATATCGTTCATTTGATATAGGCTGTGTTTCAAAATTCTGCCAGCGCTAAAAATCTACAGTCTACGTTACATGTACTATACATTTTCAGCACTGACAATATGTTTTGGAACACACCCAGGTATTAATTAATAACTTTCTATTAAATTATTTTAATTTCGGCAATATGTGTAAACATATACATGATATGTGTATTTAAGTAAATAATCATTTTGATGCATATTGTAGTTTAGAACATTATTCTTTGAATACATCGCTGAAATTAAAATAAGTTAATAGAAAGTTAAAAATCATAATTTTATTAATGAATAAGATATTATAGTTTTACAAGTGTGCATACTTACCTATGGAGCATTTATATAATAAAAAATCATGAATTTAATAATCTTAGCTAAATATTTATGTTAATAATAGCAAATTTATATCAATTGTCGATAGTGTTAGCGTTCAATTATCTCCAAGCCTTTGGTGTTCTTTTTATGTTGCCGAAAATTTGCCAAAGATTGATCGGTCTTCAATAATATGTTCTCGTCGTATATACAGAGCCATTGCAGTTTTGTAAATTGATTCTTGAAAATTTTTTATTAAAAAATTATGTACACCTGAATTGCACTGTTGTACACATCGAATGAGATATCAGAACAAATTTTTATTTTGCCTTTTTTCCAAAAAAATTGCTCTGTATAAGCCTTCAAAAATCTTTTCTAATATTGCAATTAAATCGCGATTTATTCAATATTTTAGCCTCAATTTCGGCATAAAGGAATTTGTCTTCAATTACAGATCTCCATAGTCTCTTTTGTCGATCCTTAAGGCCATCACACACAAAATGACATAAGCGGGGAGCACAGACTCTTACATAACGCATAACATATGAGATGTAAGAAATTGAACTAGAGTTCTTTATTTCATGGAAAGGAAGGAAACGGAGGATTTTGATTGGTACATTTTTTTTAAGTATTACGTGTTATGCGTTATGTAAGAGTCTGTGTATCCCACTTTAAGCTGCATAATGCTGCAGCATATGGCCGCTGAATCAATATGATGAGGAGCACAGACTTTTGCATAACGCATAACACATTAGAAAATGAACCAATCAAAGTCCTTTATTTTTTCCGTTCTACGAAATAAAGGATTTTGATTGGTTGATTTTCTTATGCTTCATATTTTATGTGTTATGCAAGAGTCTGTGTTCCCTGCTTAAACATCCAACATAAAGACGCCATGTTGATTTATATAAGATGCTCATTGGTCTAGAAGCCTTATGCTATGATTATGCCACAGTATATACAGTAGCGCAACTCTCTTACCACGTTTAAGCGGGGAGCACAGATTCTTGCATAACGCATAACACGTAAAGCCAGTTCTACATTAGTTGCAAGCTGATCGCAAGTTTGTTGCGACAGCCAATCTGAAGCTTGCATTTTGAAATCAACGCTTCATATTGGCTGTCACAACAAACTTGCGATCAGCTTGCAATTAATGTAGAACCAACTTAATGCATAAGAAATTTAACCAATATGAGTTCTTTATTTCATATTTGGAAAGGAAAGAAACGGAGGACGTTGGTTGGTACATTTTCTTACGCATTACGTGATGCAAGAGTTTGTGCTTCGCGCTTTACATGGCACGCTTTATGCCTAATTCACACTGGACGCAATAAACGTCAAGCAGCGGAGCAGCAACCAACCAGCAAGGATATTGTTTACGCCACTGTAAATATCGCCTCACTGATTGGTTGCTGTTCCGCTGCTTGACGCTTGCTGCGTTCAGTGTGAATTAGGCATCAAGGTACACAAACTTGCATAATCACATAAACATATGCATAAAGAAAATTATCCAATCGCATTTCTCTTATAAAGACGCACGTACAACGTAAAATGTGCATTCTTAACGTTGTAGATTTTCGCGCGATTGCAGATGTTCCGTTTTATGTAACGCCTTGCGAGTGGCAAGTGTAGCAAAATTCGTTCCGTTACATTTTCGATTTTAAGAAACTAATTTCGTTGTATTTTTGCGAATCACCATGAATATTCGATTTCATGCGACATTTGTCGCGTACATACATATATACATGTGACCGCGCACGCGCGTGTAAATGAACGAGCGAGCAAGTTCTCGAACGTGCTCCGAGCTCCGATCCGAATTTTGCGAGCGCGGTACTCCGATTTAACGCGCTGAACAGTCGGCCTTTTTTCCCGTCGAGCAATTTTGCGGGCGCCAATCAGAATTCGCGCGAGCACGGCCGCGGCAAGAAAATGGCTAACGTCGTATCGCTGGGTTCGAGCGTATCTTTGCGCGTCGTTTTGTGAACCCCGTAGTCCGCAATCACGTTGACGTCTGTCGCCATTTCCTCGCGCGGAGGAGCCCGTTCGTTTATTTTGCAAGGTAACGATCGCCGTTCGTTTTACATCATCGATACGGTTAATTTTCCAACATTTGAGCCACGGCACCGTTTATCGCTACGTTTCCGCGAGCGCGAGTGAAAAATACCGAGATAAATGCATTGCGAAGTGCATATGTCTAAAGTGCATACAAGTGCATCACGGCGACGGCCGCCGCCGCTGCGCGGAGTGCGATTGCATTTCGCCGGCCGGTGAATTAGCGCGTGGTAAAAGTGGAATCGCGAGTCTCGTCGTGAGAATAACGGCGACGTTGGAGAGGATAGAAGAATAATATCATCGCGACAATTCTTGCCGCGCGAATCCTTTGCTACAGCGGCGATTGCGCCGCTCCGTTCCTCTCCTCTCCTCTCTGTTCCGCTCCGCTCCACGCTACGCTGCGCTGTTGCCGCGCTGTTGCCGTCACCATTGCCGTCTGTGGTCTACGCCAACCGATCGGCGATCGCGTTCAATCTTCCTGCTGCCTAAT
>JAANIC010006522.1:972597-989481 GCA_017607545.1 Acromyrmex charruanus
ACACACACACGCGCGCGCTCATACACAATGCTATTACATATGTATATATTTAGTTTTATGTATTACAAATGCAATGTGTAATATATTTTACTAATATTTTTAAATTATCTTTTTTGACATATAAAAATTTTCCCAAAATCTCTAGCAATCATGATTTGCATTAACAAGAAACGTAATGCTTATATAGTGCAGTTATTAAAGGGAATATATATCAAAGTATTTTGATATATAAATTGTTTATTATTAAACTTATGTCAAATATTTTTATAAAAAGGTATTTTGTGGCAAAATCCCAAAAGACATGTATGAAGACGAATTAATTCCATTATTTGAGAAATGTGGAAAAATTTGGGACTTGAGACTGATGATGGATCCCATGTCAGGTTCCAACAGAGGATACGCATTTATCACATTCACTAATAGGGAAGCTGCGCAGCAGGCTGTTCGAGAGGTATGTTAATATTTTTCCTTAGATCTTTTCGTAATTATTATTGTGTATATTTTCGTACAATATATAAATTTTTTTTTCTTAGTTATTAACGTATTGTCATACACACACATAGATTAAGGATCCTTTTATCTTTTTATTTTCAAAATTTTTAGAAATGTTACAAAATTGTTATTGCTACCAACATAATAGTGCTTTTTCGAAATGTTTATTAATTAAATAGAGAAGTTTGACTTTGTCACACAATGTTTCACATTTAGTTATATATTAAATTTAAAATACTGATATATTTTAGTTTTTGTTTTAAATAATATTTTAATATGAGCTGCGGCTGAATTACCCTTTGATAATGAAAATAATATATATATATATATATATGCATAATATATATACACACACACACACTCACACGTTTGTGTTGAACATTTCGAATGAGTGTTACTATATTCCTATGTGGCTTGTTCTATATTATCTTTTTTATATTTCGTTGTTTCCCAGTAGATTTAACGCAGATATATTAATTTATTAAGTTTACGTATTTTTATAATTTTTTGAATTTACACATTTTTTAAAATACACAATTTAGAAAAAATATAAATTTTGCATACATATGTACATATGCATTGTGTGCAAGAAAGAATGGAGGAACGAGGAAGAAAGAACGAATGAAAAAGCAAGACGAAGAAAGTGAGAGAGAGAGAGAGAGAGAGTGAGAGAGAGAGAGAGAGAGAGTAAAATAAAAAAGAAAAGAGTAAAAAAGGAAAGAAGAGAGAAAGAAAGAGGGGGGGCATATGTACATGAGTATGTGATTCATATACATATAAGTTTTCTCATTGATATCGAGAATTTGAAATATCTTTGTTATTCTAAATAATAAGAAAAAGTTGTTGAAATTACATGATTCTATGGTTTTGTGAATGACACATCATACAGAGTGATAAAAAAATCCGAAACCGGTAAAATATTTTAAAGAGATTTTTTGTTAACCTGTAGTGACACAATATTTCATTATATGTGGAGATGTGAAGGAGATTTTAGGGGCAATTTGATTTTTGTAAATCAAATATGATTTTTCTAAAATTTAAGTAAAATAATAATAAAGGTCTCTAAATAATATAAATTAAAAATATATAAAATGGCAGAATATCGAAGAGCCAATCACAGAACTTGTTGTGTATAACAATTTATATATTCAATCGATAATTACATTGAGTTATTATTCAAATCTAATTTCATAAATTCGAACTCTTTACATGTTTCGGCTACTTGTTCGAGCCCTCTTCAGAAAAAGCAATAAGTTTAATATAAATAAGACTTTATCTTCTGATCAAAGGAGATTTTTCTGGTTATCTTGTATAAAACTGTTAACATAAAATTAAAAAATCAATAACTTATAAAATATCTAATGTTTTAATGTGGCATAATTTGGCATAAAATATATCTCGACAAAAATTAATTTTTAAAAATAACCTCACCTCTATATTTTTATATTAAGCCTACGGCATATAATACTGTTTTTCCTATTGAATTGTTTGCGTTTTGATAAATTAGTAGAAATTCTGCTCTCTGTGTGGTACAATTCTAATAATTTACTAAAACACAAGCAATAGTAGGAAAACGTACATTGTGTACCGCAGGCTTTACTTTTATATGGGAAATAATTAGAAGATTTATGTAAGAAAAATCATATTTTAATTTTATTTAAAAAAAAGAAATATTCTTAAAATGTTTCATATTTCTGCATAACGAAAGCATTATTACTACATTACGTATTTTTTAAGTTTGTTAAATTTTGTAACTTGTGTGTGAATTTTTTCTATTACTTAGAATAGCAAAGATATTTAAAATGCTCGAGAGTTAGATGAGATATTTTGAAATAAATGAAAACACATATATACGTAATTTCATTATACACATACACACATACGTAGGAACAATCCACATATTATATGTTTTATATGTATATGTCCCTGACCATTTATTCGTGTTTAAATACGCAATTACATCCACTGATCCTATTTAATAACACTGAAAAATATATATTAATGATGTCCTATGGATGAGTTTCTTTTCCAGCTCTCCTCTTTGCTCAGAGGGCAAAATTGGGAGTGGAGAACCTTTCTGAAAATCATGATGATTGTGTGGTCTAATTGGTTAGGGGTATATTTATCTAATTGGTTGATTCTCATTGGACAGTGACAATTTTTGTAACAAAATTCTGAAAATTGGTAGGCTTAAAATTTGTTTACAGGAGTACATGAAAGGCCGGTTTGCTATATTGTGAAGACTCGAGCGACAAAGCGCATGCCACTTTCTCGCTTTCGTGAACTTACATCATTGTTAATAATTAATATTCGTATTAAATTGCATATTTAGAAAATTTTTTCCCAAATTCCGTCATATCTGCCGTAATTATCTTAACTTAAAAAACCATGAAACCGCCTCATTGGAACAAAATTAGGCATGTGTCTGTTTTCTGCATCCCACAGCTCGATAATCACGAAATAAAACCCGGCAAGAGTCTGAAAGTAAACATTAGCGTTCCTAATCTACGTCTTTTCGTGGGGAACATACCAAAGTCAAAAGGCAAAGAGGAGATCTTGGAGGAATTTGGTAAATTAACAGGTAAAGTGAATTCGAGGCGTGTGTACCTACCTACCTACCTATTACCTACCTGTCTACCTGTATTGTATAATTTAAGAGTGCTAGCTTTTAAGTAGTGGTTGTAGATGGTATGGAACTATGGAGCATCCAAGGATCACATTGATTTTATGATCTACGAATATACCTTATGGCACCTTTAGTTCTGGTCAGTCTCCTTGCCTCTCGGTTTATTAGTGAACAGTAACACCTCTCTGGTCCAAGTCTTCTTTTCCTTGCATATTTAGGTTGATTTATGAGTTTATCTGCTTCCTATTCTATACATGCAAATACCTTATTATCCTCTTGAGTTCCCCGTCCTTGAATTTATGCAACTGATCAATTCATCAATCTTTATTACTGATATCTTCTTCGTCTTCTTTTTTTGGAACGGTAAAAAAGAAGCGAGATAATGGAAAGAGAAAATGTGGAAGCCGTATGATACTTTTAGATTAAGAATTATTTTACGTACTGTGACAAAAATATACGCTGTCTTGCACCATTGCAATTTTGCAATATGCAAATGTAATTCATCACTAAGTCTTAAGCTTTGGGGGTATGGGAGATTTGCGTGGACCGCTGGGGCGTTTGGCTCGCTAACAAACGGACAGGCACTCCCACCCACCCTGTATAATATTGATCCTCTCAAACTATCAAAATGTCCATGATCCTTTGAATAATAGTCCTATATTTATATAAATGAAATTCATCCCACCCCTTACAACCAACCCTCTTTCCTCAAGGACATTTTATGAAATCCTACGTTCAGACAGCCAATAAGCAGGTGAAATCATAAATGGCAAGCTTAATTGGCACTCTCCTTCCACATTATTCTTACAGCTGAATGATTATGAGATTCGGAAAGGGAAAAAGATTGGTGTTACCGTATCTTATAACAATCACCGCTTGTTTGTGGGAAATATTCCAAAGAATCGAGACCGAGATGACTTGTTCGAAGAGTTTACAAAGCACGCACGTAAGTTGACAATTGTCCTTAAATCAGCAAGCAGTAACCAAATGGAAGTTCTCTGGGAGATATAATGGGACAAAAAATTTATCATCTTGTAACAAATCAGGTGTTTTTCTCTAGTCAGTAGCAGAGGTGCCAGGTGGGTTAAATCCAGCCCTCTTGCATAAATGTGAAACAAAAATTTTGTTGTGAATTGGTACTCGGAGAAACGAAATTTTCATTATTCATTTTCGAAAATATTGATGTTTGGTAACGCTGACCAATTTATTTATAAGCCAAATGTGAACTCTTCTTATCATATAATTCCTTTCATTTCTAATAACTTTTCGTTTGCAAAACGTGCATAGTTGCAATGAGTAGACATTCGTAATTGTGTCCTACAACCAACTGAGTTTATTTTATTTGAAACATACATACACACATGTACGCGCGTGCACGACTGTCCATTTTATCCATTGATCCATCCATCCATCATCCATCCATCCATCCATCCATCCATCCATCCATCCATCCATCCATCCATACATTTATATGCTCATTTAATTTTTTTCCTCCACACACACACACACACACACACACAGGCACGCGCGCACGCACGCATACACACACACACACACACACGCACGCACGCACACACAATCATAAAAACGCGCGCGTGCGTAGGTAGACAAGAGAGAAGAACAGAATGAAAGAGAGGGAGAGGGGAAAGAAGGAAGGGAAGAAAGAAAAGAAAAAAGGAAAAAAGAGGGAAAGACAGAAAAAGTATATGAGTTTTTATACTTTATACAATTTTGAGAAATTATTACGAGTTTGAAATTATTTGGTTTTGGGACACAAAATTCAAAGTTGGAATGCAAATTTTTCTAGTATCGTTTATTGATATTTTTATTTACATATAATTAAGAAATGATAAGTTTTATTTTCTTTATTTGTGTTTTGAAATGGAAAATATATATTTTTTTTGTATACGAAATTAAATATATTCATAAAATAGAGACACAATCGTATTTCATGATTGAATAATTGTGTGTTTATTGTGATATCTTTAATTTCAGACGTTAAATTTAATATGAAAGGTATATTATTTTTGTATAGTATAAATGTAAATATGGCAAAAGAGAATGATCAGTGTGATCGAATGAATGTGTTTGTGATCATCACTATATTTCGTATGTATGTGCATAAGATTCTTGCATGTAACATTAATATATGGACACAGAGAGGAGATCAATATATAAAAGTGATGATAAAGGCAAACGCCTTGAATAATTAAATTTACATAGAAATGATCGAAAAATTAATTTTAGGAGAGCAGTCAATACGATCGATATAATGATACAAGGCATCTAACAACAATGAGCATTTGATTTCCGTATGTCTTATATAATGTAACTGACAGACAAGAAACTAAGAAAATTGATGTATTTACTATGAATAATGAATAAATTAGTATAAGTGAATTATATTTTATGCATATTAGTCAATAAAGTTAGTGAGTAATTATAAAAATTACTCTATTATGATTACTCTTTGTGGATTTAGTACATACAAAATCGATGATTTACTGCTTTATTATTAAAAATTAAGATTTATTATTTTAAAAATACGTACAAAATGCCTTGTTATCCAGAGGTAGTATAACTTCTAAACTGAGAGGAAGGAGAGAAAGACTATCTCTGAAAATAAAAGTTCAGAGGAATGATGTCAGATTAATTAAGTTGCCTAGTGATAATTACTAAATTGCTTTTTGTTTGGCAATCTTTCAGTACTTTTACTGCTATTTCCAGAAAAGCTCTGTTAAGTTAGATCGGAGTGAAATCAAATCGGGAAATACGAATGATATTTTTACATCTTAAGATTAGAAGACACTGAGAGAGGAAGGATATAATAATTATATACATATGATATTAAAATGTCGATTTCTTTATGTACATGTAATTGAATAATTATAATGCATGGGAATTCTAATAGCATGAAAATTATTCTTCTTAATAATATTTATATGCTTTTGAATTAAATAATCCTCTCAAATTCTTCAAAAATATACAGATTTAGTAAAGAAATGCTAAAAAATATATGTATATGTATTAATATACATATAACTATTCTGATAAAGAGTGTTTTACAGAATTTGGAGCTTGCAGTCTCTCTCTTTGTAGCTATTAATAGTGTCTATTTTTTCTGTTCTTTTAATCCTGATTTTCTGTAGTTTTTTATTTGAAATTTTATTATGACATAGATTGTGAGCATTTGGTAATGTTTCTTTTATTTCTTTTATTTTTAATCCTTAAATAGTTTTTTGTCAAAGAAATTTTACTTGATAAATTCATTTTTGAAGCTTGTTTTTCTTTTTTTATTGAATGTTACGTGTGTTTGTTCTCAAACGTGCAAATATAAATAAATAAAATTTATAATTTATCAAATAGGAACATTAACAATGTCCAGAAAAGACTTAACAAACAATATAATGTAACTTTTTGTTATATAAAGATATGTATAAATGTTTTAGGAATCGTACAGATTAATTAATGTAGTCGGACACTTAATGTAATTATATTTTTTCTTTTTAATTTTATCTTTATTTAATTTTTTTCTTAAATAGTATTCTTATGCTACATATATAGATATAGAATTATAACATCTGTGAAAAAAATCAAAAATTGCATATGATAACGAATTTTTACGAATATGTAGATAATGTTAATAATATTAATGTAAAATAATATATGATAATTATTTTCTGTATGATAAAACGATTATTATAATATATAATTTAACATGAATATTGTAAATTTAAAAATATTCAGATAGGTATCATTATAATTACTTGAAACATAGTGCAAATCTCTCGCTCACGGCAAATATCGTATATAAAATTATAATAGCTGCTTGAATTTATATTTTATTTTGAGAATATTATTTCTATTTTTTATTATATATAACAATTCTGAACATTTTACGAGTACCGCATAAAGTTCGAATAAATCTTATCTGCTTTTTGTATGATTTTTTTTTGACATATAGCTGGCCTGACAGAGGTGATTATCTACAGTTCACCAGATGACAAAAAGAAGAATAGAGGTTTTTGCTTTTTGGAATACGAATCTCACAAAGCAGCTTCCTTAGCCAAGCGAAGGTTAAGTACTGGACGTATTAAAGTTTGGGGATGTGATATTATTGTTGATTGGGCCGACCCTCAAGAGGAGCCAGACGAACAAACCATGTCCAAAGTAAATGACTCATCATACAATCAAATATAATTATTTTTATCATTGTGTTAGTCTTCGATTTTTGCGTGTTAAAAAAATGATAAATCTGTTTTGTTTTAGGTGCGTGTGCTTTATGTACGAAATTTAACGCAAGATTGTTCTGAAGAAAAACTGAAGGAAAGCTTTGAACAATATGGCAAAATTGAGCGAGTGAAAAAAATCAAGGATTATGCATTTATACACTTTGAAGATAGAGATAATGCTGTTAAGGTAAAAAATGTATCAAGTTATATTCCGTTTAATAATCTCTAATAAAAATTTATTTTAAATATATGTATGTATTTTCTTAAGGCAATGAACGAATTAAATGGTAAGGAAATGGGTGGATCCCACATAGAAGTTTCATTGGCAAAACCACCATCCGATAAAAAGAAGAAGGAAGAGATGTTGCGCGCCAGGGAAAGACGAATGATGCAAATGTTACAGGGCAGAGGCGGGTAAGTTATTGCTATTTTATTTTTAAATAATTCGTATTATTTGTGTGTCATTATATTTCACTGTAAATTACTTTATTTCATTTATTCATAAATTAAAGGCATTATATAATTTTCCTTTTTACAGTGGATCTCCTTCTCATCCGAGCATGATGGGAGGTCCAATGCCAGTTCGTGGGCCCGCACAGGGACCTCGGGGTACTGGTGCAGGTATGCGTGGACAAATGGGACGAGGCGATTATGGTTAGTACCAATTTGAATTCTTTTTTTTTATTTTTTTTTTTTACTCTTTTGCTGTATTGGTTCAGGTATTTTTCGACAGCGCCCTAACAGAACAGCAACTTCAATTTTTGTGCTAATAAAAATTTCAATAATTCTTTATATCACATTGATATATATTGATATATACGCTTATATAATTTGTTTTCAGTTCTAATAACTTTTATTTAAATGTTAACTATTTCTCTTGATATCACTATTGAATTATTATGTTGGTACTACATGATATTTAGTATTAGGTCATTTAAAAAGTATCCGCGGTTTTTTCATTCAAAAATTGAACAAAAAACCGTGGATATTTTTTAAATGACCTAATATATCATGTACTAAAATTATAATTATTAAAGCTATGTAATATCAAGATTGTAATTAATATTTTATATGTGAAGAAAGAATTAACAAATTAATAATTATAATTTTATCGAGACTATAGAAGTTTTGCTGTTTAAAATATTGTAAAATAATACATATGAATTAATACGTATGTTTATAATTCATTTGCTAAGTGTATATAAATTTATGAGAAGATATATATAATTTTTGGGTTATACATAATTTTTTTTTATTTTTATAACTTTTTGTTTAATTTATTTCAGATTCAAAATATTTAGTATATTAAATAGTTCTATATTTTATATACATATACACATATATATATATATATAGTGTGTGTGTGTGTGTGTGTGTGTGTGTGTGTGTGTGTGTGTGTGTGTGTGTGTGTGTGTGTGTGTGTGTGTGTGTGTGTGTGTGTATATATATATATGAATATATATGAGATATCACAAAAAGGTCGAGATATTAAATTATCTCGGAAAGATGTTTTCAAAAAAATTTGTTCATATAAAAGTTGTAGGATACCAAGTTACCCATTATATAATGATATTAATTTGACTAATATTAGCTTGAGAATGTCATTTACATTCAGGTAATCACAATTAAGATTACTTCAAATTTTGTAAATGGACACCCCTAATTTTTATTGTGAATCCTTGTAGCCAACATCGATTTTTTCAAAACAGTATAATTAGACTTCATTTGGCTAAAAACTATTCGAGATATTTGCTGTTACTATTACGGGCATTAGGTGCATCATACAGAGGTCGCATAATCGAATTTGTAATATCACCACATGATGGGTAATTTGATATTCTACTTTCATATGAAAATTTTTCCGAAAATGTTATGTTTTCGAGATAATCCAATGGCCTGATCTTTTTGTGATACTCTGTATATGTATAGTGTTTGCCAAAAGTTTCAGGATACTTAAGTAACTTCTGAATGGTTCGATTATATAAGATTGAAATTTATAGGGATATAATACGATCATAAAATCCATTATTTAACCTCGAAAATTAGGAGATGGAGCCCGGAAAAAGGGTCCGAAAAATCTTAAATGACATGGTCAGGGCGAGTGAGTGAGGACTCGTTTGAAAGGATTTTCAAGATAAAAACAACGCGGATCAATTAGGATTTTTATGATTTTTTTGCACATAGTTATGATCATTTGGCTCACTTGGTTGTTAAATATCGCAGAAGTGTCGAACCGTAGGGTCCTGACCTCTGCCTGTGTCTTGCACGCGCGCACGCATACACACGCGCGTGCATGCACGCACACACTGCACACTCTCCGGCATGCACTTCCATCCACTCAGGAACATGTGTCCGCGCGAAGTCTCTTTCTCACGCTTTTGCCGTGGGTCCTCGCTACCGCAAAATCTTGTGTGCTTTCCAACAAGCGACACAGTGCGACACAGTGATCATGTCATTTTTGTTTAACATTGGCAAACAAGTATGTAATGATCCATTGTGTCACACCGTGTCATTTGTGTCGCTTGTTGGAAGATACACCTCAATAACAACGTTTAAATGATTATAATTCTGCGAAAAAAAATTGTAGAGACCTCATTTCGCGTTGTGCTCTTGCTGGAAAGCATTTTCAAACGAGTTCTCATTCGACCCGACATTCTATTTAAGATTTTCCAACCCCCTTTTTCCCACACCTTTCAGGGGTGTTAGGCCCTAGATACTATGAGAGCTTTTCAGCAGAAGCATAAATTGACACAAGAGTAATTCTGTTTTTGTTTCTTACTGATTATCGAACAATGACAGGATGACTCTTGTGTCAATTTGTATTTATTGCTGGAAAGCTCCCAATGTGAGACAACAGCAACAAGAACAACGATAGGAATAGTATAGAAATAAGCGATAAGATGAATGTTTTCGAGGTTAAGTAATAGATTTTATGATCTCATTGTATCTCTATAAATTTAAATCTTATATCTTGAACTATTTTAAAAATTAGATGTCCCGAGATTTTTGATAGACACTAAATATATAGGTATATATATTTTTTTTTTTCGAAATAATTACATAACAAACATCTGCATGCTTTTGGGAATTTTTTACTATCTCATTACATATACCTTGGCTTACGCGCATGATAAGTTATTTGAACGTGTGAATAAAAAATACTTTCTAATTTCCATAATACATTATAGTTTTTTGATCGGAATCTTTTCTTGACCAAAATCATTTTTTATTCTTTTATTACAGTTATATTATTATTTATTGCTATAAGTATGTATCATCAGACTGATAAACTGACATAAAAAATTTAGGAATAATTATAGATTATTTGATATAACTTTTTTATATATTTTTTTGAGAGTACTAATCTTTTTTCATATGTGTGTATTATATATATAGGGTCTCACAACTATCGAATTTCCTTTTAAGGACATATTCTTGAGGTAATTTTGAGACGAAAATTCTAATATAAAAATATCGAGGCTACAATAGTTTTTGAATTATAATTAGTTAAAGATAGTGTGTAATTCGAAAACTATTACAGCCTTAATATTTTCGTATTAGGATTTTTGTCTTAGAATATCCAAAAGAATCCAGAAATAATAATAGAGGCTCTAAAATGGTTTTTTACTTATAAGCATTTAAAGTTAGCTTATAATTCAAAAAATTATTTTTGTATAGATAGAGCGGACTAAACTGAATCGAAAAGTCTTCTACTATTTTGCAATTTTTGCATAATTTAACGAGATATTAATTACTAAAAATCACTGAATATTGGTTTTCAATAATTTTTTACTTAAATACTATCAACTTTACAGAAAAACAGCAACAGACAAAAATTATTTATTTTCTTCTCATAAAGTTCTGAGAATTTTTTCAGAATTTTTTCAGAATTTTTTAATATCGTATTTTCTCATGTTGGTAAAAATAAGAAAATGCAGTACTAAAAGTTGATACAAAATTCTGAAAAAATTTTTAGAGCTCTATGAGAAGAAAATAAATGATTTTTGTCTCTTGCAGTTTTTCTGTAAAGTTGATAGTATTTGAGTAAAAAATTATTCAAGATATATTCGGCAATTTTTAGTAATTCACAGTTATAACTAGTTTCTAGTTATAACTAATGCGAAAATTGCAAAATGGTAGAGGACTTCGATTCAGTAGTCCGTTCTATCTAAACAAGAGCGCTTTATCATTAATTGCGAGACACTCTGTATATATTGATAAATTATTATTTTTATATAATTCATGTGAAACGTGTTATATTATGATATATTATAAATTGTTTTTGAATACTTAAATATGCAAATTGTTTAATTAGATTATAATTAGAGATTTTATTCAGATACATCATTAAATGATCGTAAAATGATCTAAAAATATAAATTTATTTATTTGTAATTTATTTATTATGTCTAATTTGTATCTAGTTTTGAGATAAAACTGAAAGCATTCTTTAGTTTTCTTGAACAATTCAATTACGTAAGAATAATGATTATGTTTATCACGAATATATATTGTTAATCTGTACGATATTATTACACACGCACACACATATGTATATGAATACATATATGTATGTTAGATGTGTGCTTAGCATTTTGTGTAATATGAACACCTTGTTGCCTTACCACTGCCACTTCCTGTGATATCTGTTTTTTTTTTAACAAAAAATAATTGCATGTATATTTTCTCATTTGTTTTGTACTTTTGTTTGGTGCCTCAGTGAGAATTATTTTCTGATAGTACATAGAATATCATATGCATCGCCAAGGATAATTTTTATATAATTTTTTTTTCATTCATTTGTATATACGTGAGCGTATGTGAACCTCGTGTACCTAGTACAATGCATCATCAGTTCAAAATCTGTTTACAGCTCTCCAGGAAATAGGTAAGCCGTGATGAATGATGAATGCAACAGTTGTAAAGTATCATACGTAGTCCTGTGTATTTTCTTCCTTTTTATGTTAATGCCCAATTTAAGTACATATTGTGAGGTCATTGAAAATTAATTTTTTCTAATGAAATTTATATACATTTTTTCTTTATAATATACTGTTTCAAATATTTTCTAAATTGTAGAAGATATTCATATTTTTTTTTCGTTTTTAGAAATGTCTACTTTAAATGCCTTCATAGAATTTAAAAAATTAGAAATGATAAGATTATGCGCATATAAATTACATTTTATGAGAGGATTAAGTTATTTTTTTATATTTGTTAATTAATATTTCAAATATTTTGTATTTATTTTTTTTTATAGAATGATTTTACATTTCAGTAACTTTTTTATCTGGGATAAATGTGAAATTTTTGAATGGCCTTACAATTTTCTATCTCAGGAAATGTGATGGTGGTAGGGTAATCATTACGCAGTTTTGTATGATATTTGTATATACTGAGTGTTTTTACAATTTTCTTTTTTTTTTTATCGAAATCATATTTTCCACACAAATATTTTATTCTCGACATACGATTAAATTTATTTTTGTTTTTCTTTCTCTTTTATTTCTATTGTATATTAGCATTTTCCAAATTATCTTTTCCCGGCATGCCTTTCTTATAATATTGAAATAGTATTATATTATATCTCAGTAAGTTGTCAATTGGATATCGTGGCTAAATTTGGGTCTATTTGTAATGTGTGTTTTTATAGATTATGATTACGACTATTACGGTTATGGGGATTATCGAGGTGGCTACAGTGATCCCTATTACGATGACTATTATCGATATGAAGATTACTATTTCGATTATGCGCCGCCTCCGCCGCCTGCCAGAGGGAGAGGCAGGCAGCCTCAACCGGTGGGTCGCCTTTTTAATGGTTCTAAAAAGTCGTTTTCGTTCCTGAAATCATTATTACTTTTTTTTTATACTAGCAGTAGTTTGACTGTGGCACAGTGTTCACGGATTCTCCTAATATATTTCGTATTTTTCTCCAACTTTTCATCCAGATCAACATCTGTCATATATTTTCTCTATTTGAGCGTGTAAATTAACGCTGGCTAATTAGGTATGCGCTATTTTTTATTATAATCATTATTAACTCGCAGGAAGACATCTTAATATAATCCTGATTTTATAATGTTAAATACACATCCACAGTACATTATTTATCTGACCTATAAAATTTTTAATGAATCCAAGGTGTATGTGTGCGTGGGTGCGTGCGTGCGTGCGTGCGTGTGCGTATGTGTGTATGTGGGGAGGAGGAGAAGGGTAAAGAGAGCAGGAAAGAATGCTGTTAAGAGCGTACTATGAATGTTATTATATTTATATAGACCCTACATGAATCTATACTGTACTAACATCAAAACTTCGATACTACTAAGATTAGACCTTGTAATCCGAACACATTGCCACTTTCAAATTGCTTGCTAATCATATCTGAGCCATGGTAGACCCATTCTAAATTTTCAACCAAGATATAGCCGGGAAAAGCAATTTAAATTTAAAAAACATAAGAGAATAAAGAGAAAAGGGAAAAACATGCGGATTAAAAAATAGAAACTTGAAGATAAATATCTATCTTTATATAAATCCTCTCAAGGAAGAAGATCGCACATTTTACAGTGTTGCAGGATCCCTTAACACTATTCCATCTTCATTATTATTCTAGCGCAGCTTCAGGAGAATTCCAGATGTAGGCAGAAAGCAGTGTACAGGACTTTTTGTATATCTTGTCGTCGTTCTTTATATATTACAGTCTCCATGTACAAATAATTTATTTTTTTTTTGTCTTAGAGCGACGTTGCGTCTCGTGGCTCGGATATGATGTTACACTTTTTCTATGTCAAGTTACAGGGTTATCCAAACATGACAAAAAGGGAGCGTATGGGCACCCTGCGCGAAAAAAATTTACTTTATCGTTTCATTTTTATTATATTTTTATATTGCGATCAACTTTTTCTCTTGGCAGTGCCTTGCTATTGCGATAACACATGACATGCGCACTCATGTATTATTTGATGTTACTATATTCCCCGTGCTATATGATGTATACGTTATATAGTACGATGTAGTTAGCCCCGTTGCTTTCGAGGAGAGATAGACAAATAAGAATCTTTTTCGAATTGTTTTCGCATTATCTTGAACCTTTTTCTAACATTAATTTTGCTTTATTATTTATTTTGGACGTTATCTCGATTATATACCTCGATTATATTCCTAGATGATTCCTCCTGAGGAAGTGTTTTAGTCTGTTCCAATTTTTCGATACCTATAAATTATGATTTATTATTTTTGTTTTGCTGCATCCGCACGATTCAATATTCACGTATCATGTTTCTTCAATTTCCATTTTTTCTTTTACAAATTTTTACCATCAGTTTATCATTGTAGACATCTTCGCTTTAAGTAGAATTATCGAATCTCTTATTTCAAAAAAAAAGATACAAATATTTATTTTATAAATTTCTTTGAAGTAAAAAAAAAGTTAATTTAAATTACAAGTACAGATAAGGATATAGAATAAAATGGAATCTTTTGTGATTTGAGATTGAATTTTTTTCTGTATTAGTTCTGTACTATTAAATATAACTATATTCGTGTAAATGATAACGTTATATGCATCGGATTCTTAAATTGAGTTTCTTCCAGGAAAAAATTTAGATTAATTCTCGTATTCTTATTATGATTGATATTCTATATTTGAAGAAACAACCAATCAAATTATGTACACACTACGTACAGAATGTGGTAATAATTGTATTAATCTGGTGATAATTGTATTACCTATTGTGGACAGTAAAGCGGGTTAAATAAAAAAACCTATTTGTAATAATTATTAAAAAATTAATTATTGCAAACTTGCAAAATAATAGAAGATTTTTCTATTTAATTTAACCTGCTCTACTATCTGCAAGATGTTATTACTAAACACTCTGTATATAGCGTATACATAGTATGTTGACTGTAGTTTCTTCAAATATTCACAAATATTTCTACAAATTTTTTCACGAGAGATGATATGGTTATTGTCACTCTGTATATCCGATATATGTGACTACGTAACATATACATACGTCGATTTAACTTTCAAAAAAATAAATCAATTCAATATGGCAATTTTATTTTGATTAAGCAGGAGGAAAAGTTCGTCGCAAATTATAAACAGCAGTATTGGAATTAAGGAATGATAAACGTCATTCAAACTTTTCAAATCAGTAATCTATTTACAAATGATTTATCGTATATGTGTCACGTGACGATTAGTAATACTTTATTAATAATATTTTATTACTTGTACACTGAATTATGCGTAGGTATGATAAAGACCACGGAGATAGATGACGGAATAGAGAGGATTCGTCCCCCGTATATAGCACCAGTGAACATGTTTTGCAGTTCTCGCTTTAGCCTCCCACCGTCCTTATATCCATGTATATAAAACCAAGCTTACGCTTAAATCACATTTGTTTTAACGCTTAACAATGCTGCGCCGCTTATTTATATAATACGCCTTTTGGTTGAATTTTGTTTTAGCTGCCAGTGCAATAGCTTGTGTCGCTTAAAAGTTCCTACGCCAACCAATCAGTTCGCTTTTCGCTTTACTACATTGGATAACTCTGCTAACTCCTACTGCTGTATGTAAAAACGTGGTTAGTAAAAATTTGGTTATAGGTGATTTACTTCTGCCACGTTCTCATTTTTCTTTTTTCTTCCTTCTTTCTCATTCTATCATTGTTCCTCCCTCTCCATAACTTTCTTGTTTCCCTTCTCTCTGTTATTTATTCGTCTTTTTTCATGCTATATCGTCATGGATGTATACGTATATATAAAAGTCTTGTATGTACGTCTACGCTCCAAATATGAGCATTACGAATAAAATGCACATATATATACTGAAAAAATTCTTGATCATTCAGCGATATATATACTAATTCTAATGTATTTTATTACTATTACTACTATATTTTTAAGGGTCTACTGCGTGATATACTGTACATAACTAAATTAGATATAAAGCAGAAGAGACACATAAAAATATTAAGAAAAAGAAAAGAAAGTTAAATGAAATGTAAATATAATGCAAATTATTGTACAATTATGGGGTAACAATTTGGGTATGTTATTTGGGTAGGCTGGTCGTGGCCGTGGAGTAGTGCCACGTGGCCGAATCGGTGGCCCGCAAGCCCGTGGGCCAGTCAGGGGGGGACGCAACCCCGCAGCTTCAGGGGCCCGTGGGGTCCAGCGGCTGGCCGCTCGTGGGGGGGTCCGCGCCAAGGGAAGTTTACCAGGTGAGGATGGTCTGTATCTCCACAATAAATCGTCTTTTACACTGTTTACATTTAATTCTTAATTACACAAGCCACATTCACTACATATGCCATATACATACACACAGCACGCGCACATTTTACCATCGTTAATTATTATGATCTTTATGAGAGTTCGTATCAATACTGTTGTATTCTTGTTCTTATTGTATGAAAATTCTAATGATGAAGTTACTAAGACATTATTTTTAAAGATTTTTTTAAAAATACATGATATTAATAATTTAATAGGAAATAATTAATCGCTTAAATATTAGGA
>JAANIC010006522.1:989546-1004505 GCA_017607545.1 Acromyrmex charruanus
ATTAGAACTTTGCATTATTTTATTATGTCAATTTGATTTTGCGGATTAATATAAGCAATAAGCTTTTAATTTAAAATAATATAAATTATTTATATTTATACGCGTTGAAACATGATATATAAATTATTTATAACGTGTTGAAATGATATATAGTTTTAGATGTAATTTACTTTTAGTATTACAGCATAAGCTGTTAGTATTGCTTGATTGTAGCGCTATACTATTTGACAAAAAATTACTTTCTCGAATACCGGAACAAAACTAATTATTTTTTAATAGTTTTTTGGATATTGAAATTAAATCCATTTTCCAAATTGTTCTATCACGCGACAATTTTGAGAAATCTGCAATTAAAGTTGCAAAGAAGCTATTTTCACGTATTTTGTTATATTATAACTATGATATCTGGCATATTGGAAAAGTTTTATTGCAATCAAAATTAAATATGTTATTAGAACTTTTAGCCCTCAAAAGGATTTTTTAATGTCTGCTATGAATAATAAAATATTCCTAAAATATGGGATCTATTGCGGAAAAGCTATGAATTAGGTTATTGATGATTTACTAAATATTCGGATTACAAGTTGCCTGCATCAATTCTTTTGAAATTACTTTCCTTAAGTTGTTTTCAGTATTGTAGAAAACAGCACTTGATTTTGTCTATTGGATTTTTATTGTCACTAACAGTTATGAGCAATTTATTTGATAGCAACAATTGCCCTTTTAAATCGATTATATAATAGATTATATAATATAATCACAGGGCATGACGAAAATAATTTCTGCCTAAATCTTAATCCGATAAATTGCTAATAATCCAGCGGCATGTTAAATTATTGCCGCAAAAAAAGGCATATTCGGTATGGTTCTGCAGCGATAGTAAGTTATATGTTTCATTTATTTAGAGATAAACATCTTAAAAAATCGTATTATACTTTTATTTTGGAATCCTTGGCTCGCTTAAAAAAATTATTTTCTTAGACATAACTGAAGAACCTTTTAATGCTATGTCTTCTATATGATTTCTTAAATTCAAGAAATTTAACTCGCTTCGTCCGTCTGATAGTGATGCCATGTACTGCTCGACGACACTCCATTTTCGTTAAATTGATGGAAATGGGGACGAAATATTTTATAAAAACAATATTTTCCAAAGAAATGTAATGGTTTTTATAACAACAGATTATTGTTACAGCATTTGAATTCGTTTGCACAAACAACCTTTGTCCGCATAATGTTGTCTTTAAGTTGTTTTAAACGAAATTACTATTGTCCAGGATATTAGTCATGCAACTCTTCCTCTAGAGGAAACGTAAAAAGTTTTTAAGTATGTATGGACACTATCGATTAAAAATTTAAATTCACCCCCAGATTGATGGGAAATATATAAATAAGTTTTTCATAATTAATTCTAGTTTAGCAACTTTATTTTCAAGAGAAAAAGTAATACCATACAACATAAAATATAAACTAAATTATATTTTTTTTCATTTTTGACTCTTCAAAATATCCTCCTTTAGACTGAACAGCAGCACATATATACATATATTCTTTCTATTAACTTTTTTAAAGTAGTAGCTGTAATTTGAGTCCAACACATTTGCCAAAATTTCCAATTGATTTTGATTAGTTGGTCACATTTTCCTGTTCAATTCGTGCCATAATAATTCGATTGGGTTCAGGTCAAATAACTAAGTGGACTAGTCCATGAATTTTAACTCATTTTACTTTTCTTTGTTTGCGAGGTATTTCTTACACAATTTTGACGTGTGCTTAGGATCGTCATCCTGCTAGAAAACAAAACCACGGCTCATTATTTTCTTTCCACATCAAAAGGCGTTGTAAAATATGGTGATATTGAATTTTATCCAGAATTCCCTTAATTTTTATGAGATCTCCAACTTTATCACCGCCCCTATAAAACAGCCCCAAGCCATGATCCGTAACCATGCTTTACTATTGGTATTACACACGATCATCAACAATTCATCATGCGCTGACCGACCTGGCGACGAACGTACTGTTTGTGTTTTCCTCCGAAAATATCAAATTTTGTCTGAGAACAATACTTTATACTATTGATTTACTGACAATTTTTAGTCCATTGCAATCTCTTCATTTTATTTTGTAGCAGTGATTTTTTAGCGACTATACATTCTTTTAACCCGTAGTCGCGTAAGCGGCGTTTTTACAGTCATCAAAGATATTGGCCTCTAACTAGTAGAATTCAGTTCTTCACGAATTTCCGACGCAGTTCGAGTTCACTGATGCTTACACGCAGATGAACTTGTCTTCTTTCTGTAATGTTATCCTAGGTCTCCCAGACCGATGGTGACTTCTATTTAATCCGATCTGCTTCCTCTTCAGCGCATTCATAATTGCAATCTGGGAAACCTTGATCTTGGATGCTATTTTCTGCGTAGAATAATTCTTAGAATCTTCTTCGTGTGCTACGATAATAGTACGTTAATACTTAAATCTTGTTTTCGACTTATACTTTTACACTAAAAAACAAAAAAAATGTGTGTATTTATCTTTATAATGTCATGTTCTGTATTTTTCAGAAATATAAAATCCACTTTCATTTAATTATACTATAGTACAGTTATGATTTTTAAATGAGACTTACCTCAGAATAAGAAAAAAAAAAATAATGAGCAAAGCTATTAACACACTTGCAGAATTTACAATAATTTACAATAATTTATAATAATAACGCCGTCGGAACACAGTTTCAAAGTAACTTAGATTCGAGATGAATGTTTACCATGAATCAAATACGTGTTAGATTTAAAAAGATCTTAAAAATAATAATTAATTTAGTTTTGTTGCTAAATATTATTGATTAGCATCACATTTCAAAATACACGAAAAAGTAATCAAAACATTTGGGGCCCAGAAAGCACACTCCGAAAAAGTCTTTAAGACGAGTCTCCGGGATTACATTTGCACTAAGATACTTCTTACAAGACTCTTGGGCGTTTTCTTTTTATAAGAAGCGCGCTATCTTTTAGTGAAACTGCATACTTATCTCTTACATATGATTATACATGTATAACAAGAGATTGCGAAAATGGTAGAGGACTTTTCTTCTCAGTTTAATCCATTCTGTCCCCGTGTGAAATATTTATCGTTACCCTGTATTAACACTGTATATGTATATTTGCATAATTTTATAATGATATTTGATTATGTATGAAAATTTTTTACTGGATGTATGCAATGATTAGCTTAACTGTGTTAATAACGATAATACAATGTAAAATAATACCGTTATTCAATTTTGATTAGGACATGTGCCCAAAATCGATTTTGATCGGGATGATTAAAATTAAATTAAAACGATTGCTTAAAACCACATTGTCCGAATTCTTTCAAATCACAAGTTAATCAGCAAATGAAAAACCAGTCTTAAATTTAAGGGGGAATCCTTTTTTTTTTTTTATTAAAAAAATCGATTTTTTTACGGAATATTATAGTATTGTATGAAATGTTAAAAATATGTACAAATTTCAAATCGAAATTCATAAAATTAGCGAAGTTATAAGCAATAGATTCACACCAATTCGGCGCGCAGATATATAATTTAGCGCATTGAAACTTTAAATATGTTTTTCTCGAAACAGCTTTTTCGTGATTGGTGTACGATATCTACGAAACTAATAGATCGATCATCCGCTTTGAACTGTATGTTGAGGAAACATTCCTTTATCGTTCGATGAAAAAGAAAAACAATACGTTATATATTTTTATTTTTATTGCAAAAAATTCAGCCAATTTTTAGAGCGAAATCGATGATTTTTCTCAATTATCAATTTTTTTTGCTTGTTCATCCAATGATAACTATAGAATATAAAATTAAACGTTATCAGATTTTTATATTTCAAATGACCGGGACGGAAGATATCTTGCACACCAGTGACGGAGATTCTTCGCACAGCACCATATTTGAGGAGAGATAACAGGTGTAATATTGGCTTAATTAAAAAAAAAACTGTTACATTTGGATATAGTAAAACAATATTCTAAAATTCAAATGTATTTGACTTTACACTTTGATAAAAAAAAAATTCCCCAAAAAATTAATTTTTTTCGCCCAAAAAATAGAATTCTCTTAAATGAACATAATTGAAAATTATTTAGAAAATCATCAGTGATTTGCAGCTTTTCCATAATAGATCCTATATTTAATGAGTATTATATTAATCATATCATTTTAATCATCAGTTAAAAATTCCTGTTGAGAATTGAAAGTTCTAACAACATATTTCATTTTGATTGCAATCAAATTTCTTCAACATATCACATGTCGTAGCTACAATGTGACAAAATATGTGAAAATAATTCCTTCTACAATTTTAACTGCAAATTTCTCAAAATTATTATATGATGGAGCAATTTAGAAAACAGTTTGGTATTCAGCGTCCAAAAATCTACAGAAAATGATTTGTCTTGTTTTTTTTTGTTAAACAATGTTGTTATTATATCTTGTCACGATAGTTCTCACAAATGTACATAAAGTTTTTACTTATATACATTTATACAACTATATTGTTGTAATAGTATTAATTACAATTTTATACAGGTTTTTGCATATAATATTTCATATAAATCATCCTAATTGCTATAAAGTATAAGTAGTATTTTCATCGCTAGAAAGCTCTCTTATTAGATATTCGCTTTTGCTTTTTAGTAAATTTTTGCTCTTCTTTAATATGCTGTTTTAATATGCATAAACAAATATTTAAATAAAATTATTTTCTGGATAATTTTTTTTACCGGAAATAGAAACTTCTTCCAATACACATCGATTTCTTTCCTATATTTATGTCCAAAAAGTATTCTGATGTTGAAATATATGTAACGTTGACATGCTTATAAAACGTTTATCTCCTCATTTCCAAAATGCAAATGCAACCATTAAATACGATTAATTATTTTGAAAAGATAATTTGCATAATGAATTTAGAAGAATCTCTTAACAAACTTATAATTAATTTTATTTGGAGAAACATTTAGTTACAATTTAATTCTGTTTTTACAGATTTGCTAATGATATTTTCAGTCGTTTGAGATTTTCAAAGTGCATACATGATAATTAATTTGTCAAATGATCACATGTATGTTATGAATTGTTCATATAATATTCATCTTACAGTAAACCATCCAATCCTTCTCACCAAGGTATCCAAGTCCCATCCATTTGATAGTAATAAAACTGTAGGTTAGTGAATTTCTTTATGCTTATATCACATATTAATTGAAAGATTATAATTCTTGCAATTTTGTAAAGTCAATAGAATCAATTAAATAGATAAACTTCACTACTGCTATTTCATACTATTATCACAGTATGTCCGTACATATTAACATTTTTACGAACACATCACATGTATTAACACAAGAACTCTCGAAATTTTCTTCATCTTCCTTTATATAACATTTTACAAGCGTCATACACAATGGTAAAAAGGAGTGTTTGTTAATTTAATATTAATACTTTAGACTTTCTTTCGCATAATTATCGATCTTATCATCTTAATATCTTACAGCAGGTAAACGAAAATTTGACGGGGGTCACCAGAACCAGGGGGAATCTAAGCGTCGCTTCCAGAGCAATTGGGGAAACCAGCCCCTTGCCCAACAACCACTGGGCAATGCATATGGATTGGCGAGTGTAAATGGTGGCAGTGGTGGTGGTGGCGGTGACATAGCTTTTGGAGGTAGAGCCGGCACACTCGGCGGTGTTTCCGGCGACGATCACGAATGGTATCAAGACTCTTACCAGTCGTGGAGCTAACTTCTGCAATCCTGTGAGTGATAAAAAAAATATGCACGAACAAATGCATGATAAACGAAGTGAGAAACAAAAAACATAAAATATAAGGGAAAAAAATAAAATAAAATCAGACTGACGAAACGTTGAGAGGGGGGGGAGGGGGAACTCGAGATGAAGGGAAGGAAAGAGATCATCCATTTGTATTATTATCGCTCTTAATCGAATTCAAATAATGTAAATGTTTTTTCATATTAATGATACGCAGCAACTGTATTCTGCGCCACCACCATCGCCCACTGTTATTGTGATTATGTACAGTGATGTGCCACTGAGACTAATTATTATATCGGAGTGTGACCACCCACCCACCCCGTACTATTATTATTATTATGATACTAATACTAATCTAAGTACCACTACTGCATTGTCACATTGTTTACTGCCAAGTGATGAAGATCAGCGATGTTGACATAGGGATTGTGATGGCTTGTATTAGTTAAGAGAACTCATGGAAGCCTGCGGTTTATTACGCGATGACTAGATGTTTTGAATCTATGTGACGAAGCATGTGTGTTAGATAGGACGAAATAAATAGCATGAGGGAGAAAAACGGAGAAGTTACAAACGAAAGATAGAAATTGAAAAGACGGAAGTTCATTTTGAAGAGATAGAAAATGTAGGTCGTATAGACAAGCAGAAGACGCAGGGCGAGAATGCGATATTTAGTAAATATGCGAGAGAGAGAGCGAGAGAGAGAGAGAGAGAGAGAGAGGAAGAGAGAGAGAGAAAGAGAGAGAAATTGTTTTTAAACGGAATGTGTCTGTGTGTGTGTATTTGTGCGTGGAGCGCGCCAAGCGTGCCACAAGACCTTCTATTGTTGGTCTATAAATGTGTACAGTGAAACTATTATTATTAAGAGTCACACAGGCAAAGTTTTGTGAAAGTAGAGAGTATGAAACGAGTTGCAACGGTTCTGCGAATGTCTCCTAAATTAGGTTTTGGTTACAGTCATGCCAGGGTTCTATTGGATAAGAAAAAGGAAAATGGAAAAAAAGAGTATTGCTCACAATCGAGAGAAAACCCACTTGTACAGTAAATTTTTCAATGACAGTATCCAAGTAGCAAGGCAAACTCGGATCTAAATTATAATATATTTATTTGTTAATGTGTTTCTTTTTTTTATATTTAAAAAATCAATCGTTGAAAACAAATATCTAAAGTGAATCTATTCCCTTTGAAAGGGAAATAAAAAAGAGTGTATTGTTTCTTCTAAATTTTATGTAAAAAGTAAATTTGTTTCTTGTATTCTTTTATAAAAAAAAAGAAAGGAAGAGAAGTTTTTAAAGATGACTGACTATGAATTTGATAATGATAGTCACAGATTGAAGTAGAATGTAAAATGTAATGTTTACAAATGCATGAAACACATACAGCACACATTTTGAGTGTTGACTTGTTGTTATTGTTAGTCTGTTAGTTAATTAGTAAGAGTTGTAAGTGCGGGCTGTAGTTGGTCCCTGTCCCTGGAGCCCAGACACCCCCTGTTCTGGATGATTATTTGAAAAAGGGGAGAAAAAAAGAAAACATATGCAAATCATTTGTATTTTACACGCACCCCCGGAATATGAAGACAAATACGGTATAAAAATAAAAAAAAAGAGAAAACGGATATTGTAATAACGGAATAGCATATCAGACTTCTGTTTGTTATAACATACCAAATGAGACGACACAACTACACACACATACATATATACATACACACAACTTCACACTTACCCCGTTCATATACCTACGCATGCGCGCGCACATTCACACTAACTCATTCCATTATTACATACATATACACGCGCACATGCATACATACGTACGCTCGCATGCACGTGGATACGTATGACACTTGACATATAATAATGGTTATATATTAGCCTCTCGGATTGGATTTGGTACAATAATAGAATTGATGGATGATATATGTAATAAGATGTTGAGAGTGTTTAACATCGAACGAGTATGCCACAGATTGACTAACCAGATATACAAAAGATCGCATATACATCCTATCATAATATGATATTACCATGTATGATTTTATAGATTCACATTGCACTCTTTCCTCACACACCACACACACACACACACACACACACACACACACACACACACACACACAAAATACACACAACACAATGTGAAAAATGCGAAACGATAGACGCACCAATGGACGAAATGTTGGAATGACGATAGATTATTCGCCCGACCTCGTGTTTTACGAGCATTTTGTTAATTTTTATTCATGTTTTTACTTAAGTCTAATTCTTCTTCGTCATCGATACTGTTTTACTGATAACGATGAATTAACCACATCTAGTAATAACACGCGATTAGACGAAAGAAAAATTCCCCTTTCTTATACACATGTCTTGTCCCCAGTAATTGCGATCATTGTTTCTAAAAACGAAAAAAAAAAGAAAAGGAAAGGAAAATTCGAGCGAATTGCGAAATCGCGGTTTGCATTCGCTATCTACTTATTTTTCATTCCTTTCGTGTCCCCTTCTCCCTTTCCACTATCCCTGATTATTCGCCTACCATATTTTATATCTATCTACCTACTCTTACCTACACATCCTATTTATAAAAGCATAATATCGAGGATATAATAATATTAATATTAACAATATGATAAGGATGATATTGCTAATCATAATTGAGTGGGTTTTTGTGACACATGATAATATTCCAATATAAAAGAAAAAATTCTGGTTTTTTCCGTGCAAAAAAATGTAATTAATAAAAGGAAATAATAAGAGTATGATAAAGGAATAAAGGCAAAAAAAGATAATGAAAAAAGCAAGAGGATATGTTATATATATTACACATGTATACACACACACACATGCATAGATGCAGAGATACGATTAAAGAGAGAGTTCGGCTTGCGGGGGCAAGGAAGCATAACTTGGCTAAAGCGGAGACAGTTCACGGTGACGAGATTCTTAGACTGATCTAGGTACTAGCGTTTATCGATAATACCACCGGCTCCGCCCCGGTTAAAAAGGCGCCCCAAAAGTATCACTATCGTATTCCTTTCCCATTTTTACTCTCATCACCTTCCTACCCACTTCCTACCCACTTCCTACCCTTCCTATTTCGTTTCCGCTCTGTCTCTCCCTGATTTCCTTATTCCTCTTTTGTACTCTGATAATCGGTGTGGCAGCTGGGGTGCCTGGGGTGGTTATCGGTTGCATTTTAGGATAATGCACCACACATACACACACACTGTGGCTGGCGATGCCGTAGCCGCGCGCGTGCGCGCTTTTCTTTTTTTTGCCCGGCCAATGCCCCGATTAAACAATGATGAGAATATTCGCAGCACATCATGTTCTTTCTTTGAGAAAATCATTCACATCATTCGGGGTTTATATCGTGATTAGCCACCTCTCACGTGTCAGGCGGATATTGTGTGATCCATGGGCCGAAATGTTGCGAACATTAGTTCAAAGTGGCCCAAGAACCACGTGTTTTTTTAATTATATATATAAATATATTATATATTATATTCCTACGAATATGCATTTTTGTGACGTGATGTTATTTAGCACTAATTAACGAGAAAGAAGGAAATCATATAATAAACGAAAGATTCAATAAGGAAAACATCGCCTCCAAATCCCCAAAAAGGAAAAAAAAATATATATATATACATACACACATATATATATATGTATATATATATGTATGTATATATATATGTTATTACTTTTTTGCGCTACATGTCAGCTCCGCGGCTGTAAACAGATATGTAAACTTTTTACCAAATTTTGCCAAATTTATATCATCGCTAATTGTATTTTGCGTTTTTTATCGGATTCTGTAATTATTCACCTCCTCTAGCAATCGTTCGCTTTTTAATTCCCGCAATTTTTATTTCTCCAAGTTGCCCCTAATTTTAGTGTAAAACGTAGTTAAACATAATGATTAATAATGAATTTAAAGACGAATGTTATAACATGGTTCCTTTTTTCGGGCTAGGAGCTTGATTTAAAGTGTCAAAGATTTTTGTGTATGACCAGATGTATTCTACATGTCTCAATAAACAGTTGTATGTGAATTACCTTTCTTAAATAATCGCTGTACTTTATTTCGTAATCCCACCCCGATTTTTCATCCTTTGAGTGCAGTTANTATATATATATATATATATATATATATATATATATATACACATGTATAATGTTTTATCGCTTTAAAACACTTGTAAAAATGGGCAAAAAATGTCTTCCTCCCTTTAGTCAGTAAATGGCAGGTAAAGTGAGCCTAAATTTGGACAGAAACACACGGTTTAACAGCTATTAAAATGAGTAAAATATACGCTTTTACATATAAAATTTCAAGATAAGTGGATATGTAGTTTCTGCCCATTTTTAGGACTTTCATAAGTACGAGAAGTCGTTTTCACAATTAAACAAATAACATGGAGAATAGAAATGGAACTAAGGAGATCGAACTAGGATTTGAAAAGTATGATCGAAATCAGATTTCTGAATTGATATTGATGGTGCTCGGTAGGCGGCGTTCGAATCGCAAATCTCATATACGCACACATAACCTAAGAATAGAGATGTTATTCTTTGACATCATGCTCTGACGATAACAGGAAGACGTAAATTCATATAAATTGTCATTAAAATTGCATGAAGAATGGAGCATTCTTTATGTACTTTATTTTTTAAAATTGGTATAACTTACCATGCAAACTGCGAGAATGGTATCATGGAACGAAAGCGACATCTCGATCGAACTAATTCAGATGACCACTTTTGAACACGTTTTTACGACCTCGTCGATATAAGTTCGGTCTCTTTAGTTTCTATCCTCCATGACAAATAATAACGAAATATGCAGTACAAATGTCGTCAAAACATCACTTTTCCACGTCTATAAGTTCAGCCATTTATCGTGGCGAAGCGCTATAATGCACATACACACAAACACGAACCCATATGTATATGTGCTCGATTTCGGCGCGCCAAAAGCATATGAAAATAATAAATGGGCTCGTGCTTGTGTGTGTGGCTACCGGTTTCGCCAGGTCGCCGTCTGATTCTATGTCGCTGGCTGAGTAGTCAGGAACTTTAACAGTCAAAGCTAGATCTTTAATACTTAAATAATTCAATCTGAATTACTATATACTGTATATATGTACATACGTATATACAGCCATGTGCAAAAGTATTAGACACTTACAATTTTCTCACATTTTACGAAAAGTTAAATATCTCGGCGAAAAGAAATCTCAGAGAGGTTTTCGACCACGCATTTTATAAAGCGTGAAGATGGGGGTTTTAAATCTTTTGTCTAAATTTTGGTCATAAATGACAAAATTGAAAAATGGTATCTTTGCAATATTTTTGTCTAATTTCAAAGCGCTACAGTTCAATAAAACAGCAAATAAAAAGCATTCATGGAACTCATTGAGCATTTATGGAATGAGGTGAAAAGAAGATTAAGAAATACAGTTATTACTTAAATTTACTTTCGAAATAAACGTTGAAATGAAATATTAATGAAATATAGCAATCAATAGACGCAAAATGTTATTTCGAAGTTAGTCAATTTAATGGAAAATTGTCTTGAGCTATAATAAAAGCAAAAGGCAGATCAACTTCTTATTAAAACTGTGAATTATTCAATTTATAACTATTAAATGTACTGTTCGAAATTTTGTAAACTACTTATGTGCGTGTTTACAATAAATGTATTATAAAAACTGTATACATTGTTAAATTATTTTGTAATATCTCTTATATAATCTTAAGACCTTCTCTATCCCTTGTATATACTTATGTAATCTTAAAATCTATCCCTTGTATACATATATATCATTTTAAATGCTTCAATTTAATAAACATATTTTGAATGTTAAAAATGTTCGAATACTTTTGTGTATGAGTTTGTATATTTTATCTTTCACATTTTAACCATTAACTGATTTGATTAAAAATGAAAATGCGATGCATGCGTATTTCATATTTACGTAGTAATTAATATATTTAGTGATATTTTACAGTATTGAAAATCCTACATGTAAAATATTTTTTAATCATTTATATTCGTCGTACATTTTGTTATTAAAATGAATACAACACAGAAGCAAAAGGAAATAATGCTTCAATGGATGAAATTGCCTCCTGGGGATTTAAAAATAAAAATTATGTAGAAAAAGTGTTTAAAAAAAAAATTTGTTGTTTTTGAAGTAAGAAATTTATTTTAAAGCAAAGAATTTTTGTTTTATATAGCAAAACTTTTTTTGTTAATAACTTTTTAATGAGTAACGAGCGACAGCTGAAACCTGTTGGAAGCAGGGTTGGGTAATCTATGTGATAATAAGGTACTCGTACTTTTACGACTTTTACAACTTTTTTGAACTTAGTTGAATTAAAATGAAAAATTTTCTACTTATAATTTTGAATAATTTAAGTAACATTTATGATCCATTTTTAAAAAAATCTTTTTTTATTCAATTAGATTGAAAAATTGCATTTCATATTCAGAATATTGAATTGAGCAGTATTCACGTTGCACAGAAATTGCTGATATTATTTTTTAATTTAACTGAATTAAAAGAACTTGTACTTCCTATTCGCACTTCTGAATTGAGTAGTATTCACGATGCATAGAAAATGCTAATATTATTTTTAGATTGAAAGGCATAGAAATATGCTCTATGCAATTCTAATAAATAAATAAAAATGCATTCAGAATTGAAAAAGATCATTTTAACATTCATGAATCCGTATTTCTGAATCCATTTTAATCCATTTCAATCTATTCTCGTTTGCTGAGAAATAAATTATACCACAAAATAACTGCGATGATTCGTTTGATAGTAAAAAATTCGAGGGGACTATAACTATACTAACTGAAATATTGTCCATGATTTCACGATTTCATATGATTTCATCTGATTATAAATAATTTTTTTCACTGCATATGAAGTCATTTGATAAAATATACGATTTTATTTAATATTATACAATAATTTCTCGTGATTGTATATGTAATTATCGATTATACAGATTCCATATGAATTTTATAATGATTTCGAGGACTCTGTCCCAAGATTAAAATTGACTCTTTGTGGTCCTGGCAGAAGAGCCCGATGTTCGCGGCGACGTTCTTGATACAAGTCTGTACGCGGCTAAACAGAAACATTGCGATCATTTCTTTGATGTGGCGGCGGAAAACCGACTCTCAGCCAATCGGCCCAATGTTATGCGGTGATGTTCGCAGCAGCGTTCGAGATATTATTCATATTGCACTTCATCTTCATCGCGATGGCGTTCGCGAACGGTTCACGACGACGTTCTGCAAGTCTGTAAGTGACTTAACTGAGCGCGGCATCAGTTGATGGGGTAAAAGTGGAGGGAAATGATTTTCTGTGGTGTCCGAGGCCAAATGTGTATCACTAAATCATTTCTCCACGTGTCATTTTGAGCATACGCGGCGTATATTTGGTACAACAAAAGATAAAAGATACAACGCATTTTTGTTTCTTTCTATTTAACGAGAGAGGCGCATCCATATATAAGATCTATATTTGTAATCTGTTTACACTTGACGTTAGTCTAAATTAAATTAATATAACTTTCAAAAAATAAAGATTATATTTAGCAACACTCAGCGAAGCTTAACAGCCCTTCATAATTTTGCAAAATTTTCACTTTTCACGTTTCCGCTCTAGAAAAAGTTATGATCGCGCGCATGATCCTGAGCGCGCTAATTTTAACAGACCTGATTCGTTAATTTTAAATACTTAGAACCCAAAAACTTATAGTTTCAACATTAACTGGTATTAAAATTTTCATTTCAGAACAATCTCAGGAATGCATATCTGTAAGTATTGTTATACGATTTTTATGAGAGAATCTAAACATATTAGCTACAATTTCAATCGATGATTTTCCTTCAATTAAATATTGTCTATACACAAAGTGAATTACGTAAAAGAAAGATGTGCTAAAAAGTCCATAATTTATTAATACCACTCTGGTCAGGTATCTGTATAATTATGTTTGAAATATTTCATATAATAACAAATATATATATGATTATCTCTAATATCTTACAACTTTTATATTTATTTTTTACAATAAACACACAAAGAAGATTACTAGGTTTTCGTGTCACTACTTATGTTACAATTATCTTTACACACATTAGAGTTACATATTTCAGTGTAATTTTAGTGATAAAATCGTAATCAGAGTATCTCAGATGTGTAACATATTTTAATTGCAAATAGAAAAAAAATAAAGAGCCACTTCTTATTCATCATACATTACATACAATAATTATTAAATAGCTGCAATAATGACTTCTTTCTTTATCAGAATATTACTATGTTTGTTTCGAGTCATTTGTTGAAATTAGATATCCAGTATACGTGTATTATGTATATGCGAGTATGTATATAGTACGTGTAATGAACATTCATACACATACATATATACACATTGAGAGATGTGTAGTGTACGTGTACATGTATTATTTTAATTGTAGCAAGACTAGTCGCCATAAAATATTTAATTAGTTACAATGCAAGAATCATGTCGCGCGCGATTATCACTGTCGCTATCAATTATGTTATAGGAATAGATATGAAAGTATAATGTGCATATAGAACAGCCACTTAAATGAATACGTTCTTATTTTTCTTACGTTGAAAAGTACACTTATTAAAGATTCTATCTTTATTGACAACGCATCATTAGAGCTAACGATAAATATATAGCATTTACTTTCAAATATATAATACATACAAATGATTAATTTAATGGTACATTATTCTCTCTCTCTCTCTCGCTCTCTACGCGCGCTTTTTCCACTTTATCATTAAATAGTATATTCTACAAATCAATTAGACACTGGTAGTTGTTTGCATATTTCGCAAAAAACGTTTTATAAAAATATATGTAATTATATATATAATTATATACAAAATATATCCATATATATTTTTCTTTTTCGTGTATCTGTCCATATATTGGAAAAATATGAATAATTGAAGAGTTTAATTTAATAATTTTTACATTGTTTTTTACAAAAAAAAAATTATGAATGGTATACAGTAGTATTCTATATATAATTATATAAGTATTGAAAAAAAATTGTACATGA
>JAANIC010006522.1:1004954-1015747 GCA_017607545.1 Acromyrmex charruanus
ATTATGTGTATATGACATATATGTATACACACACACACACACACATATATATATATAATACATAGTCTGTATGTATATATTATATGTATTAAGTAAAAAAATTTTTCATATACATATATTATATCAAAAGTATATAAATATCTCATAAACTATTAATTTTTTTATAATCGCACGCGCGTACTAATATCAATTTTATGACAGAATAATGAAACGAATCAATTGGTGCAGTAAAAAAAACACATTGCTTATTTATAAAAGTATTTATTTTGCCTACACATTTTTTTAAAGCAACTACATGTTTTTCTTTACACCAACTGATTCATCTCATTATTCTGTTCATAAAAGCATTAAGATACGATTATTAAAAAATTAATAGTTTACGAGATATTTAATATTTTATATCAATATGTGCCAGAGTGAAGTATAAAATAGCTTGTAAACTCTTGGTTTTTATATTTGTGTACTTAATACCTATTTTCATATGCAGAATAATTAAAGGAATTATACTATGTAAAAAAATCATATAATTCCATTTAAAAAAATGGAAATGATCCTCTCTTGGCGCCTCCATCTAGAAGAAAAACATGACCAAAATACGTTCCCCTCGAAATCGTTCTACTTTTGTTCTGAAACATTTTTTGTGTAAAAAGCGTAGGAAAAAAATATTAAGGATGGGACGGAAAAGGCTCACCTTATACATACATATACATGAACACATTTTATATATAATTATGTACATTTATATGTATTTTTACATGGAAATTTCCCGGGCATATGCACTATAACGCCAATTGTACTTTAGTTCACATTAAGGACACAAATTAATAAGGCACTCATTGTGAGAATTCCGATACATTTGAGTTTAATTTTGACGTTGGAAGACGACTTTGGAAAACTGCGGTTCAAATCAAGATGCATTTTTAAAATGACGCATTGAAGAGAAGTACTGAATTATGCCATCGTTACTACGTAAAAATAAATCTGTTGCAATTTCCGCAATGAAAAATATAGACAAAAATTGCGTTTTTACGTTACTACGTTTATAATTACAAACTCACTTCCGACATAGATACAGCTAATGATTAAACTCGTGCAGCGATATATATACATTAGTTCCTCTTTTGCTATTGTTAACGCTCTTATAATAAGGACATTAATTACAAGAGATGGCAACTTAATTACGACATATCAGATTACGAAAACGTAATCATGTCAAGTGTCGTTTTATATTTTGTTAGATCGATTTTGTCTCAGCAATCTTATTGTGTAACAAAATTTTACATTCAATATAAACTGTTCACTGCTAACACGGTTTTCATGATACGTTGATAAACGATACGATAAATCAGAACTATTAAACGAAATTATTAACATCTTTAAAATGTATATAATATATTTAATGTATACGGTGTGCTATATAAATTCGTCTCTTCTATCTGTCTATGCCCGTTTCCATCAATGTAAGATTAACTTTAATTTCGGTTCAACTATTTATTTATTTTTTTTAATTCTTAGAATTAGAAAAACTTACTAACAATTCTAAGAAGTAAAAAAAAAAGATAAAAAGAAAATTGAACCGAGATTATACAGTTAATCTTAAAATTAATCTTCCTGAAACTGAGCCTTAAGATTAGATAATATTAAAAAACGTTTAAGACGATTAAAAGATGCATTAAAATATGCGATGAACACATTACATTCATTCGAAAGTCTGTACATAAAGTTATATATATATAAGAAATATACATATACAAGTGTATGTGTGTGTGTATATATATATATATGTACATATAATTTTTAATTATTTATAATAATTCGTAAAATATTTGAAATAAGAGATAATGTTAAATAAGACCGATACATTTAAAAACCACATATATTTCTAATTATCCTCAATATCACAGTATTTGTAGAAATGTATTAGACCGGATACTTTTATATGAGATAACTAATATAAACGAATGAAAATGGCAAGTAAAATATTTGTTTTCTATAAATGTGCTCTATGATAATACATTGTACACAATCCAATATACATATATTTTGAAATGATGCCTACCCATGAATCGTTTCATTTCTCTCCATCTTTCTCGTCCATATCAATATGTTATTCCAAATTAAATAATAATTATATATCATTAAAAAAAGAGAAAATAATCTCATTTTATTTTTCATCTAGCCACATAAGGTGTATCAGGATTACAGACTAACTTCGAAGGATGGTACATCTCATCTAAAGAAACAGCTTTTTAAGAATCTTATGTTCTCTATTTTTGAGCTGTGTCCTTGTTCAGACCGGCTATGAAGTATGCAACTGATCGCGCAGCAGCGATTCGAGAATACTACTTTTTTCGTTGTTCTTTTATAAAAACAAAATAAAAAAATGTAAACTAGTATTGTCAGATGTCACACGCGACTGAACAAATAATTCCTTAAAAATGTATCAGAGGATACTGTTTTCTTAACAAAAGTTGATTTTTTTATGAGATCTACTATCCCCTGAAATTTGTTGCTAAAGTCCTGAGACACTCTGTATACTCTAATCATGTCTTATAAAATGTAAAATCATTGCGCGTGTGAAAATATATCTACAATTCAGCTTGCTATGGAAATCGTAACTTTGTAAGAGATTATACATCCATATTGAATACTATTTTATTAAAATTGCAAAAAAATTATAAAATTATCAATGTCGTAAATGAGTTGTTACTATGCAGGATGATTATTAGAATTGTGATAAAAGTATGTAAATCATTACATTTTTTCTTCTCCATTTCGATGATTGTTTTTCTAATTAGGGTTGTATATTAAAGACTTATTAATTTCATTTGAGCTATTGTACACATGGCGTCACAAATGCCTTAACACACGAAGTTGCACTAAGGCATTTTTGACGTAATGTATACAATCCAATTGTGTTAGCATGAACAAAGTATAAACAAAAGAGATTTCAAAATTAAAAAAAAATTTTTTAAGAAAAATGATTTAAAAAATATTAATGTAAGTAAATAGAAGTAATTTTATTATAAATTATTATCTTGTATAATAACTTTTTGATATTTTGAATAATTTTTGAAATATAATAAAAAAAACTAAAAATCGCTTTATTTATAAAGTGATTTCACCTCTTAAAACTTTTTTCTCAGCATTGACTAATATTTTCTGAATTTATCTATTTACGTAACCTATATGAATACAAAGTTTTATTAAAATCATATAAAGTTTCATAAGATCAGAATTTGATACGAGATTTCACTTGTAAATGTACTCTTTTACTTGAAACTTTTACTATTATATTTACAG
This sequence comes from Acromyrmex charruanus, assembly GCA_017607545.1. Taxonomy (NCBI): domain Eukaryota; kingdom Metazoa; phylum Arthropoda; class Insecta; order Hymenoptera; family Formicidae; genus Acromyrmex; species Acromyrmex charruanus. Next base: position 1,008,258 of record JAANIC010006522.1, read on the forward strand.
TATGTTTTTGAATAGTCTTTATTTACTGTAAATGCACTCAAACACATATTTTCTTCAATGATTAATGCGTTCATGTTAACAATTATAAATTGTAATACAACGGTTCAAATGAAATTGATGATTTTCAAATACCCGAATCAGAAAAACAATTGTCAAATTGGAAGAGCAAATATAAGTTAATTTTCAACATAATCCTAATAGTCACCCTGTAAATATTTGTTTTACTCAATTTGACTTTAACGCTTAAGCACATAATTTTTTTTGCGAATTTTTCCGTGAAGATCATAATTTCCTCATAAAAACACAGTACTGTATTCGTACTCAATATATATATGTGCATTTTTTAGAAAGAATATATCTTAGGGGGGAGAAAGATAGTATACTTCTGATTTGTTTCTGTAATATACTTTTAATCACTTCATGTTTTTTTTAAATGTTTGAAACTATATAATTTAAAAAAAATCAATCAAAATGTTCCTGAAAAGTATTTAAAACAGTCATTTTTTCTAAAATTTTTTACTTTATAAAATATTATCTATTTATATACTTTAAATTTGATTTAATATATAAAAAATGAAATATGTACTTTAATATGTATGTGAAATGAAAATTGATAAATCTCCAATATAAAAATTATAATATATCATAATATAAAATTTTAATTTCCATTATATTTCTTATTATTACTAAACATTGTGAATGTACATTGTAGCTTTAACCGATCAAACACAGTATAATTATTAACATATTTTCTATCTCACCTTTTCTATTAATTTTTTCTATTAATTTTTCTTTATATAACATTGCATAATTATTTAGCTTATTTATTTTGTTTTTTTTTTCATTTATGTATTCTATTTTTTTATTATTTATTCTTTGAATTAATTTTTCATAATCTAATTAATTCTGATGCATTTCGAGATTGTTTCTTCAAATTTATTTTTTAAAAATGTACACATCCAAAAAAAATATATAAGTTTTTATATCGATACAAGAGTATCGATATAAGAACTAGAAGAGAATACCATATTTTTTGCTGGTCCATACTTTTTTATTTAAAATTTTTCGAACGAAAGAAAACAAAATACGTTCGTGTATAACAGATTAATCGTTATATGTTTATTTGATTTAATAGAGACAGTAATTTTAAAATTTATATAGTCTACTTTCTTGTTTTGTACTTAAGCTTATTAATATTTTATTTCATTTCTTAATTTTTTAATAATTTTAAAATATGTAAGCAATTATAGTGACTAGTCATTACAAATGTATGTAATTAAATTACGCTCGTTAGATATAAATTAAAATAAGAAAACTACATTACTTACAGGGAATATTACCGAGAATATTCTTCTGTACGCACCAATTTCGATTTATTTACTACAAGTAAATTTGTAAAATAATAAACAACAATATTATATTCATTTTATTGGAAATTATTAATATTTAATAGGAAAAATTGGAATGTTTATAGAAAACTGATGAAAGTAAAAATAATATTATATATAACATATACATATAGTATATAAAAAGTATAATATATAAAAAAATATTATATGAAAAAATTACTACCCAACATTATTTTGCAACAAATAGTCTTTGCCTGTTAAACATGATTCTATTGTTAAAATTTGGCATGTCACAATTTTAAGAAATATCAAAGCTACAAGAATGATTTTGAAGATTTTTAAGGCGTTGTATCATCAGTAACAATTTTTTTTAATGTTATGTAAAATATTAACTTTTTAAAATGCATTTTGCTTCGTTTCGATTTTTTTGTGTTTAAGATACAGCAGTTTAAAAATAGCTCTTTTCTTATATATGTATATTATATAGAAAAGACGTTTTATTCCATTTTAATATTGCATTATATGGGAAATAAATATTTCTGTACTTACATAATGTAATCAAATTATAATAAACTAAATAAGGAATATGAAACAGACAAAATGCAATATTATTCAAGATTATTCTTTTTATTTTATAATCTCTTTATTTTATATTACATAAGTACAAAAGCACTTACTTCCCACATAATGTTAAGATGGAATAAATTGTCTTTTTCATATATTACCTGGGAAAAGAACTATTGTTGAAATCGCGATATTTCAAAAACAAAAGATTACTGAAATTCGCGTATTAACAAAATTTAGAAAAAAAATTTGCTGCTAATGCTGCAACATCACAAAAGCTCCAAAAAAATCATTGGTTTTATCTTTTTAACATATTTTTCAAAATTGTAACGTGATAAACAGACAAGAGATTCATACCCAGCAGGCTAAAGTACATCTACGTGAAAATAACCAATCACATTTACAAAATGATAGAAAATATAATTTTTGCATATTTTGATATTTTTCGGAATAAATAAATTTATTTACAGATTTCCAACATACAAAGATCTCTTTAACAGATGCCTATTGAGCATCAAAATTTAATTGCGATATTATTTCAATAGTTTAGCTGCATTTTTAAGTCCGGAAAAATTAATTCGACACACAGTTTAAATGACTATAAATATGGTATATATGCATGTACATATATGTATATAGTGTATACAAATTCACTTAGAATTATTTAAGCATTAAAGATCTAGTTTTGACCGTTAAGAGTTTTTATTTCCTATTTCCTATTGATTGTTTGTACGGTCTAATAAGAAGATTCTTATTGTTTCTCAACTTTCACTAGTTTTTCATAAATTTTTTCATAAATCATTCCAATTTTTCTTATTAAACATTAACGATTGCTAATAAAATAAATATTGTTATTCATCATTTTGCAAGTATCTTTAGTAATAAAAGTTTTATCAAAATTGGTGTAAATGTTGAATAATGTTCCTTGTTGATATTCTTTTATATTTTTATATTTTGTAAAATAATATTAGAAATATACATATATTTAAATACTACTGAATTTTGTAAAACTTCACACAAAAATATTATTAGGCAAGACTGGCCTTGACTAAATATGGCCCTCTTTATTCATTCATATTTTAAAATTTTGTTACTAATTACAATATATTTCATTTTCTTTATCAATTCTTTTCTTCAGTTCTTTTCCAAATTTGATTAAACTATATTTACCTTCATATATCGAAGATATAAAAGTACATCTCCTGTTTCTGATATTTATTTAAAAACTAAAAAATATACTACTGAAGAAATTAAAAATCAAATATAAAAAATTTGTTATCTAAATTTTAGTCTGAATAATTAGTATATAAATAAAATGTCAAAGGCAAAATGCTTGTCAATAATATACAAAATATAAAAATTGGTCACACGTATAATACCTTTCTGTCGTACGTACTACGACAGAAAGAAATTTCATCTTTAACTTTCTTGCAATTTTAATGTAGATTTTTCCATAAATTTGATAGATGACTTTTAGTAACATAAAAATAAGTCACAACATTTATTAAAAATAGTTTTTTTTTGTATGTATCTCTCAAATAGAAAAAATAAAGATCATTATTTTTATATGGACAAGGCCGACGAAGTCTTTAAGTTTGATCATTGTCATCTGCTGTTTCCCCATTAACATTTGTCTATCAACATTTCTTTGTTTGATATATCATATTTAATCGTTCACCTAACGCAATAATCTTTGTTATATTTTCCGAATGTGCAGTCTATATTTTTTCTATTCTTATAGCACATTTTTAATACTCAATCTCAAATTTTCTCTATTTTTCTATTTTTCTTTTATTGCTCTTCCATTACATTACTTATTTCATGATATGCATCATGTATGTTTAGAATAAAAGGGTCATTATGCTTGCGTAAAATATCAACTGCGCTCAATAACTATTTGTTTATCTGTAATATATACTGTTTTATTTTGGCAGAAAGTTTTAGGCTTATTTATCGTTTCTAAGAGATTTCTGTCCTTCTGAGAACGATGCAATACCACCATTTATTCACACCCCATCTTGAGATTAAAAATTCAGGTTACTTCGTTTTTATCACACTGGAATATTTTTCACACATATGAAAACTTCGTGTTTGTTATTTCCAGCGATGATAATATAATCTTATTGCATCGTCAAAATTTTGATTACATAATAAATATAAATAATAAATCCACTTTCTCGATATTTGCGAACAATATGCTTTTATACGGTTTGATAAAACATTATTGATGTATAATATTATTTGTATATTTTTCATGTCTTATATGCAAGTTCTATTTGTATTATATTTATAAACAAAAACGAGAAATTATTAGTATGATCCATACAAGTATTTCTTATTATGTAAGAATACAAGATGTTTTGTTGCACATATAATATAATTTTGAGACAAATTTTTTATCAATGATAAATTTTTAATAGCGATTCTTGTATTGGCTCATACATTTTGAGTTAATTTTCTGATTTGTCATCGATTACGCATCTCTGGAACGAAAAACCTTATATTATTACATTATATCTCTTACAACTTAAATAAAACAAGTAATACATGAAAGTGTTAAAATATACAAATAATAATTTTTAATTAAAATAACTATAATAAACTATACTTTTTTCTAAAAATACTATACAGGGTGTATTTAAAATAATGCCCATTAATCATACAATGCTATTCCTAATAAAAAACTGAGTTGAAAAGTTTTCTATCATTTTGCAATTTTCATAATATTTTTTTTTAATTATCCAATAAGTAAAATATCTAAAAATCGTCGTATAAGTCAACTTTAAGATATCTATAAAAGTTCTTTAAGAAACATTTTCAAAATATTTCACAAAGAATACTAAACGATATCTTAAAATTGTCTTATATATCGATTTTATCCGTTTATTCGACAATCTTTAGAAATTAATATCTCATTAACTATTGCGAAAATTGCAAAATGGTAGAGGACTTAGTTTTTTATTAGGAATAGTATGTATGATTAGCGTTATTTTAGATATAATGTATAATATTTTTTACTATACTACCTGTATAATACTTTTTTCTAAAAAATATGAAACTGCATCACGTAATGTTTTAAAACGTAAAGTTTTATTTATGAAAAAGACGAAATTGCATTTTGCAGCTACATGCATGTATGCATGCATATTAAAGAATAATAGTGACGTGCAAAGTTAAGATAGCTAAAACCATTTAATTTTATCTTTTCTTTCATAACTGTTTGTTTTAGCGATATAATCCATTAGATTTCTGAAAGACACCCATTATATGTTGTTAAATACGTATTAATAATGTATATTGTTGCTACAACGATTGTCATCTGCACATGTCTGCATGAAAAATATACATGCTTGTCAGATCTTTATAATTTGAATTATTTTTAAGTTGAGCTTCATCATATGTTACATATTTCTTTTTACAGTTATATTTTTAAAGCTAAATGTCAATAAATTTTAAATTCGTTTCTAATATATCCGTATATCGGTCTTCCAAAATTTAGATAATTTTTAATAAAAATCTTAAAAATACAATACAGATAAAAATGTTAATCTCAGCTTGGTATGTACAAATATATACATGCGTTAAGTCATTTTAATTGAAATTATTTTAGCTTTTAAATACTCAATTCCTTTTAATTACGTCAATTTAGCACTTTGATTAACTTATAATTAAAATTTTAACAATTTTATAAATAATTAATTTGCCGACAGTTACTTTAAGTGAAAAAATAAACATTATTTTAATGAAATAATTAATCAAAAACAAATTTCAAATACAAATTCAAAATTACTTGATTCGTCACTCTTTGTCCTTTTAAGAATCTAGTATCTAATAAAGTAAAAAGAAGAAAGAAATAATGTTACATTTCTTATGAACATGCTTATCGTAAACTACTTTATTTAATAAATCTTTTATGAAGAAAAATTAAAAAATTATAGAAATACACTAAAACCTCTTTGGATTCTTAATTATTATTGTGACCATTACAATCCATTATCAAAGAAAAAAAACATTTCGTTATTATTCAGATTCATAAATTTATAATTCAAGAAACAGATATTAGACAGAGAATCATCACGTAAGACGAAATCAAATCTTAATGAAATGACAGAACCGCGTCGACGGACAAGTGTCGAAACAGGGAAATGGCAGACGACGAAGTGTCCGTAAATCGTAAATTTAACCTAATGTCATACATAGACGGGACCTTGATTGTCATTGTCGTCCAAGCTGATACGACTAGGATACGCGGGACCACCGCCGTCATCGAAAAAACGCCTGAACGTAAATTCAAAGAAACCGTGAAACGGCTTCCCGTTATCCAGCAATTCGTCCGATTTGTTCGAGTCTGACGATTCAGAATTGCGCAGTTTATCGGGATCCACAGGATCAAAATTGCTCGTATCAGTTGGATATTCAATACGAGGTATATGCGGGGCCATTTGGCGCCGTAATCCCTTCTCGAAGTCGATACTCGCGAAGAATGGATGATTTTTCACCTCATTCGCGTTTTTACCTAGACGACGATCAGCGCCAACACAAAGTTTCAAGATTAAATCCATACTTTCCGGTGAAAGATTTGCCTGTTTCGGTATATGAAGCGTTGTCTCCCAGTTAATGACCTGCATAGAAATAAAGAAAAAAAATTTTTATAATATATAAGAAGTATTCCTTTAAGAAATCCTTTATCTTTAGAAAGCTAATGAAGAATAATTTTTTTTTATAACCTATGCAACAGATTTTCATAATTTTATAAGTTTACATATTGAATTATTTTCGGTAAAAATTAATATAGATATATTCATTAATTTCACAGTTATTAGCGTTCAAACAAGACTTATTACTATAAAAAAATATGCAAAATATTTCGATTCTGGATGATCTGAAATAGAAATCCCCCAAAAAAAAATTTTCATTTATAAATTGTTGAAAAGCACGTCTTATAAGTTCGTTTTATAACGGAATAAAGTGGGTATAATCAATTCCAATATTTGTTGCTCCGTTTGTTATTAAAAAGTTGTCAAAAAAATTTGTTGTTCTGTAAGTTTTCTTAAAAAATAATGTTTAGCTAGAGCAAGATTAAAGCTTGGTTGTTCCACCTTTCGGTAAACTTCAGCTCACTTTCAGCTCACAATCTGAAAAAATATTTTATTATAGTGTTTTGAAAAGTTCTCGAGGTTAGCGACAAGAATATTTAATGAAAAATGGGGAGTTTCATTTAAAAAATTCAACGTGACCTTGCCTGACCTTCACAACGCCACCTAAGATCTAACCAATAATATCATATTAATATTATGTCCGCCTTGAAGTCGAAAAATTTTTGTCTGAAACATTTTTTAAGAAAATCCATATTTTTCAAGAAATTAGCCTGGTAATTAGCCTCTATTACACCTTGTATATCTTAAATGGTTTTTTTATTATTATATTATTTAACAATAACATTTATTGCTATTCAAGGTAAAAATGTTTTAAACAAAAGTTTTAAATTACTTATATTCATCCACGTCAATATTTTTGAAAAATTATTTAAAAAAATTTTTATAAATATAAATATAAAAAATATATATAGGGGAGACC
>JAANIC010006522.1:1028241-1056104 GCA_017607545.1 Acromyrmex charruanus
ATTATAAAAATATATATATATATATATATATATATATATATATATATATATATATTATAAATTGAAATTAAACATCAATAAGAATAAATCAAATTCAGGTTGCTTTGTTCCATCTTTCGATAAACTTCACCTATCACTCTCTTACTTTTTTAGGACCATGGCACACAAAAAACTTAAGCAGAAAAAGATAAGCAGTAAACGATCAATCAGACTAAGTCCACAACCTTGCTTTAAGAGGTCATAAGCTGTAAGTTAATGACAATATATCGGCCACAGAACTTATGCTTTTAGGCAAAGAATCGAGTTTAGCTCAATTTGCTTAAGTCTAACGGTTAAACCCTAAAGATTGCACAGTTTAAAGACAGAAATTATTATCATTTAATCTCTTTCGATTTATGATTTAAGATCTCTTAAAGCAAGGTTGTGAATCAAGACTAATTTCCGGTCAAAGCGGTAATTTTTCGGTCAAAGCGGACTTTGTGCTTAAATATTCAGTATAAATTTATATACAGATCCAATTCAGCAAACCGCCCGTCGAAATCTTGTTCACAATCATGAACAGAATTAGAGGAATAATATCATATATTAAATTGACGAGCAATAATATTAATTTAATAATATTATAGTTAGAAAAAGTATATTTCTTAAATATTCCTAGATAGCCAAATGTCTGCAGTCTTCTAGCAGACTGTCAGCAGGTTCGAGCAGAAAATGACGGCAGTCTGCCACCAACTGCGTCCGCATTAGGCTTGTGTTCTGTTAACATTGCCTGTCGACATAATGTGAAGGCAAATTGTTGGCAGAAACTGAGCAGATCCTGCCGACATTATCTGACGCTTGCAGATTCTATTACATTTTTTTTAGCAATCTGTCAGCAGTATTATGTACATCTAATTCTGTTGTCACTTTGTTGGCATAGTGTGTAGCATTTTTTAAAAATCTGCTTTCTACAGATTTAGCTATCTGGATTTATTACAAGAACGTATTTCCATTATTCAAATCTTATTGATTAATTATCACTCAACTGTCCTTCTTTTCTTTTGTCTCTCATAAATTACACACACTTTACTCACATCGCTCATTACGCTCGCAATATATTTACAATTCCTACAATTCGCCTAGCCTGACTAATGTCCATCCTCGGACAATTTCAATCTTTGTCTAAAAGCATTAAAGATTGAAACACAATATTTGACAATGTTTAATTCATAACAAATATAAAACATCAAAGGAATAAAATAATAATTTAAAAAGAGAAAGCATTAAAAACGCACAGACAGACAATCGCGTTTAAACTACAAAATTTTAAATAATTTAATAATGCTTATCTCGATTTAGTCTTTAAATTCGCAGTTACAGTTATTCTCCTTGCCCTGATCTCATATTAAAAGATCGTTAAACATCTTGATAGACTTTATGTATATTAAGGTGTCTTTCATCATTCGATATATCTATCATTTCTTAAATACTTAATAACTGAATAAAATCTTTTAAATTGCGAAATTAATTTTTTAGAAACTCTTGGCGTGTCAAAATTTTTAAGCATAACTAAATCACCTTTTTTATACTTATGTGAATATTTTCTTTTTTGATTAAATAGGTCCTCATTACGTCTTTGTGATTAAATTATCTTATCAGCAACTCCAAACTCGAAATCTAATTGATTCTAAATTATATTTTTCAACGTTTTCTTTATTGCTATTGTTATTTATATTTTCATGCAAATACGTTACTATTTCATCTTTAACTTTATCTCGTTGTTTAATACCGAATAAAATTTTGCTAGGAGTTTCTCCATTGTACCTTTATTTATTATATTATTAAATGCGTATTCAACTTCTCTTAATACTTTATATCAGTATTTGTCTGTATTATCAACTAATTTAACTAACATTTTGGCGTAAGTGTTTAATTAATTCTTTCAATCTGTCCGTTAGTTTGAGGGGAACCGGTTGTTATTAATAAATATGTGTATTATATCATTTTACACAACGAAATTGCGAAATTCTTGGGATGTAAAAGCAGCACCTCTGTCAGAAATTATTATTTTTGGATGACTGTTATCAAAATAATTCTCTAAACAACTAATTTCAGCAGTTGAAATAGTTTTAGTAGCATATAATTTTACATATTTAGAGAATGTATCAATAATCAAGAATATATATTCTTTAATATATGTATAGTTTTTTGTCGACTAGACCATAATAATCTATATTTATAGTATTAAATGGAAATTTCCCTTTGGGAATGCTGTGTAAAAACCCTTCTTTATGATCACAAATAAGCGTAAAGATAATTCCTGATATGATTTTCTATATTTTCTCTTAATTTAAGAAATCAGTGAGTTTTTATGATAATACTCACAGTCTTATCTACACTTAAAAAGCCTAATTCATCATGATATTTAAATAAAACATTCTGTTCCATAGATGAAAATATGTAAAATAAAATTTATTTTTTACGATGAATTAAACCATTTCTCATTTCAAATTTAGAATCTTTTCTCAATTTTCTCTTAATTCTGTAATTTTCGGATTTTTGGACTATAACTAAAGTTATATTCTAATGGATTATTCTCTATTACTAAAATATCGCTTATCCGATTAAGTGCACATGATGTATATGAAAACCTGGGCCTCTCTTCTCGAAAAATATCGCATACGAAAAACTAGAGAAATACTATAGTATGCGATATTTTTCAAGAATAAGAGCCCTAATCTATGTTCTATAATCAAAATTTTGCATTGTTACCGAGTTATACGTGAATTCACATCTTTTTTATTAAATGTTAGCTTTAATGCTTCATAACCAGTTATAATTTTAAGCTGTATGCCTTGCAAATAAATACGAAAATGATATAACGCGTAAATTATTGCCAGAGTTTCTAGTTCAAAACTGGTAACAAGTTTCATTTTCTGTGGTCCATTTAGAAAAATAAAAAATAAAGTGAAGTTTACAATCTTTTTTTTTCTAAACCATATAGCACCATATCTCAAAATACTCGCATTGCAATATAATTCAGTTTTCTTAGAACTAAAAACTGTTAAAATTGAATTAGAAACTAACTTAGCTTTAATTTCTTCGAATGTCTTTGTATTAAAAGTAAATGCAGTATCCTTCTTTAATATTTCGTATAATAGTTTAGCTATAATTGCAAAGTTTTCAATAAATTTTCTAAAACAAAAGCTTAATTCAAGAAAACTTTACATACATCGCGTACATTTTTAGGAATTGGAAAATTTTCTATTGTGGATATTTCTTCCACTGTAGGTCTATCATCTTTATAATTATATCATAAGATATTCTATCTCAGCACATAAAAATTTATATTTTTTAATCTTAATGTCCCATGTTATTTTGTACTAATAATCGAAACACTTTAATAACTCAAAACGATACTCTAATACTCGTCTTTGATATCACAAGTATATCATCCAAATATATCGAAATATTCCCATTATTAATTAATTCCTTGAACACTTCATAGACAAATTGTTGAAGTCTAGCGGAATCTGCTTTTATACCAAAAGGTATTCTAAGAAATTCATATTGTTCGAATGGCGTTATAAAAGCTGTATATTTTATCGATTCTAAAGACATGTGTATATGAAAAAAAACATTACATAAATCTAAATGTGTAAATAATTTCTTATTATTTAAAAGTGCTAATTAATATTCAATTATCGGGTAACTGTCCCGTGCTAACTTTTTATTTAAAGTACGATAATCGACGCACAATCGTAATTGATTATTTTTCTTTTTTACTATAAAACTATTGGGAACGCATATTCCGAATTACTAATCCTTATAATTTGTTCCCAATTATTCAAAATAATCTATAATTTCTCTTTTTCAAAATAAAAGTCTTATGAGTTAAAAATAAAAAGTGAATCTTTAACTATTAATTATAATTTGGTCTTAACTCTCTAAAAATTCTGGCCATTCAGGTAATAATTTTCATAAAACATCTGATTCAATTTTGTCTTGTCGCAATTTAAAATCTCATCATTAATTTGTAAAGTTTCTGTAATGTTTTGTTTCTGTAAACACCGTGTCATAACAAACGCCTAATCTCAAAAATGTTAAATATTAAAAAAACAGAAAAACAGCTTCAATTTACAGACAGATATGGAGGGACTTTACAAAGCGTACTTTACATATCGATAATAAATAAATTATGATTTCGCTAAGATCATGTTTTATACGTTGTAACATATCAGTCAATATATCAGAGCAGTCACAGGAGTCACATTAAATTTATACATTTTAATTTTTAACTTTTTGACTAGTAATTTTATATATTTATGCAATTTTAATCTTTAACTTGGAAACTAATAGTTTTAATAATTTCACATATATTTATTGACTTCATAATTATAGTGACTGATACAAGCAACTTGACACGCATCTTATCTACATCATACGCTGGAAGAATGTAAGACCATAACGGTGAGTTCTTTAATATAGTAATGAAATTGCTTGTAGATCTGTACCTAAAAGATTATAACTTATAGATAATCGTAAAAATTCTCTACCAATCGGTCGTTCAACCGATTGCGAGTAATTTCGTTTTCACCCTCCATCTATGGTGTTACATCGGATTCACATAAGATACGGATTATATATATTTATAAGAATATATTTCATTGCGTCTTTCATAACGTTTAATGACTTAATAGTGACTATTCAAAATACACCTGACTTTTTCACTGTATTTTTGCTCTGCGAATTTATAACATCTAATGATGGACAATTATAATGCCGAAACATGTCATGTAATATTAAGTTGTATGCAATGTTAAGTTTTTAAATTAAATTTATATTTCATATCAATTTATCAGAATGTTAAAACTTTAAACGTTTATTACACATATCTATATTCGAATTTGACTCTAATTTGTCCTTCTACATACTTGATATTTCTGTAAACAAATATCAATATATTCTGCGAATTTATCATAATAATCAGACCTGTCTATCAATTCGTAATTTTTAACATATTTATTTTTTTTTAATGAAACTAATAGAACTTTCAGTATTTAACAAAGCATTTAACTGTAAATCATAACATAAATTATTGTCGCTTATCTTTAAAGAGATGTCTCTTCTAAAATCTTCTTCTCCCACTACGTGCTCGATATAGTAGACTTTCTTTCCATTTTTATAATCTTCTTTTTTACGACACTACTTCACCTGATGTCCTAACTCTCCACATTTATAACAGGATCCTCACTTTTGTTTAAGGTGTTTACAATCTTTAAATGCCCAAACTTATTGAAATTAAAACAACGAGCATTTTCTGGAACATAATCATTTCAATCTTCTTCCTTTGCTCGTGATGTCTTTGTTTCTAGTCCCATCTTATTCCGTTCCGTTTCTTGAAATGCTTAGCTTCCGAACGAAGTGAAATCTTCTTGAAAGCTTGCAGTAACACTGATGTTGAAGGAAAATTCTGCGTTCTCGCACGATTTTGTAACTGAAAATCAGTAATGCCATCAATAATATAATCCACTAATTTTATCCTCAGGAATTCTTATTTCACTTGCTTTAATAATTATATCGTGACAGTATTCCGAAAAATTTCTCTTTGTACGCTATACTCTTGTTTCTCAGTTCTAGCTTATTCAAACATTTCTTTAAGTTTACACAAAAGTTCTTCGCTACTACTGTCTAAAAATTCGTTGGTTCTGTGTAAAACCAACTTTGTAATTTTTCTTTCAAATGTAGAACTATTAAAATTTTAATTATTTTAATTATCATCTAATTCGTAAATGGTTATAATAATTGTACCTGCTTTTTCCATTTAGTAAAAGATCAATTGATTCCATTAAAATCATTGTAAATCTCCAATCGCTTTTATATTTGTCTTTTTTACATTGTGTTCACTCACAATGAATAGAGATGCTTATATAATTTCATTTTCATGTTTCAATAATTCTCTTTCTCCAAAAGATTGCATAAATTTTATCTCCGACATAGAATTTGAAGCGCTTACCTCGATTCGTTGTTTATTTGCATTACTTTTTAAAATTCCTGGGTCCTCTTGTAAAATAATGTCTTTCAATCGGTCTGCCTTCTTGAAAAATTTCCGTCAATCCAGTTATTAATTTGATCTGTTGTTTGTTGATGCTTCTCTTTTGAGCTCTTAAACTATCTTGTGGATCAATGTCTTCAAACATCGACTTCTGATCTCAGCCAATCTACCTCGAAGATCTACCTCCAATAATCTAGTTATTAATTCATTATTTCTAGAGATGGGTAAACACATCTCTTTCAATACATCTTTTAATTGAAGGATCGTGAATTCACCCCATGACATTCTGTCTCCAAATTTTGTTCTTTCTTGTAAAAAAATCGTAATCTCTTCAATTTTTATCAATTAACTCTTCGTCTTTATCCCACTTTTGAAATATTTGTAAGAAAGAGTATTTCTTAGATATTTGTTTATTATAAAAACGTATCCATAACTTAAATCTTATTGATTCATGAAGGAATTAGAAAAATCTAATGGATTAATTATCACTTAACTGTTCTTTTTTTTTGTCTCATAAACTATACACACATCACTCACATCACTTATCACGCTGACAATATACTTACAATTTTTACAATATTGATATTAATAAGCATCTTATAAGAAAATTAACAATTTGATGTCAATAAGATTCTTAAATTATTTAAAGATTCTTAAACAAACAATTTTAAAATATAATAGTTTGTCACGTATACTATAGATTTTAAGCACTGACAGTAAATTTTATACACAGCCTGTATACTTATTTCATCTTAAGTGCAAGCGAACAAATTTATAGATATAACTCCCTGAGCGCCTAAATAGCAGTCAAATATAATTCTTACTTTTCCAACCAATCACATTTAGCTGCTACTTAGTCTCTCCGTGTTATTACTAGACACATCCATAGGTGCTGAAATTGATGGTAAGCAATCAATACAGTATGGATAAAGTTACAATACATAAAAATTAATTTCCTCTCTTTTGCTGTTTTAGTGTTAATATTTATTTTTGCGGAAAAAAAATAAGAAAAATAAGTTTTTTATAGAAAAATAAAAGTGAAATAGTTCTAAATAAGTGAAAAGAAGTCGCTCCCATGTCCATAATTACAAATCGATGTACGAGTTTCATGGACAATTGTACAGTTGTATTGACGAGCCAAATTATAAAGTACAAATAATTATATTTAGTGTCTCGTACACACAACCAAGTACTCGTATTAGTTATCAATTTATAATTACAATTTTACGTTAATGAGTTGAACAAATTTGTTTAAATCGTATCACTATTAACACCATTTGTAATAAATATCAATGCTAGTACAAGTAATTAGTACCTGAGTATCGATCATGTAGCTTTTTCTCTAGAGCAGCAGAAAAGTTTATNATATATACACACACACATAAACATACATACATAAAAATTTCACTTTTCACGTTTCCGCCCTAGGAAAAAATTACATGACTGACCCTCCTGTTCTTATGTTTTCTTCTTATAATAGCTGTCAATATAAAATTGTGTATGAAAAGAGAGATAAAAACAATGTTAATATATTTAACACAAATAAGCAAAGAAGATATTCGGTCAAAACAACTTTTGGTGCCTAATAATATTTTTGCGTGAGCCTACAATTTCCAGTTCAATATTAATATATTTATTTAAGAATATATATAGGACAAGGCTATATTGAATCTTGACAAGTGTAAGTCTAGTTTCAAAGCGCATGGTCCTACTTATGAGAAGATAATGCTTACAACACAAAGATCACTGTCAGTTAGCTCTGCCACGGATCCTGCCCAGCGTCATGGCTGAATAGATGGTGTGTAGCTAGTTCAATTCACAACACGCTCTGAGACTCAGGGTCACTTTTATTCGAACGTCATATACAACAACGTCGTATCACAACAGTACGGAGTTACGAACGACGAAATAGCGATTAATAGCGAGAAGCGTAAAAACATATAGACGAGGGATACGAAATCGACACAGCGAACTCATCCGAGTGACAAGTGCTTTACGACGTCGTGAAGAGAAATCTTCCTCGGATGTCCACCTCGCGAGGACGCTGATGAAGGGTAAGATGACGAGAAAACGGTGGACATCTCTCGCGGCCGATTTTCGGCATCTTCGCGCCGCGCGCGCGCACGCGAGGGGACGATCGACGGACAGCTTAACCTATCTCCAATGAACGGATGGTCCCCCGTTCCGCTGATAATACTGGTACCAAGAGAGAGATGATGGTGACCGACAGCGACAAAGTCTAGTGTCGCACACATGCGCGCGCGCGCGCGCGCACGCTCACGCTCGTTTATTCATGCACCGAGATGTTTATGGTACGGCGACGTATTGCCACTCGTCGCGGAATTCCACGGGATAGAACTCTCTTGACGAAGCAACGGCGGTGATGCGCGCGCGATTGTTAGCATTGGCGGTAGTAGTAGTAGTAGTAATAATAGTAGTAGTAGTAATAGTAATAGTAATAGTGATAATAGTAATAGTAACAGTAGTAGTAGTAGTAGCAGCAGTAGTAGTATCAGTAATAGTAGTAGCAATAACAGCAGCAACAGAAGCAACAACAATAACAGCGACAGCGGCAGCCGTCCGTCCGAGCATATTCCCGTCGCGCTTTCTTACGTTTGCGCCGCGTGGCGAGCCATGTGACAAAACTATGCGATATAGAGCGCGACGAATGTCAGCAATATATTAATCACATGTACCGCCGAGGTATCTTCTGATGCGCGCGTTTCATCGAACAGGCGATCGGGAAGCCTCCTCAACGAGCAAGCATGCGGACACGCACATTCATACATGCATACATACATCATACATACATGCGCAACACGCCCGCGCGCACCTTCAACCTCCTACACGTGCGTGCGTGTGCGTACGGTCGTTCTCTCTCGTGCGCGCGCTCTCGCGCACACACCTTCGTTGCGGCCGACTTCAAATTCCGCCAGATTCCGCGGTGCTCGCGAGAGAACTCGCGATTCACACGCGCGACAACAAAGGCAGACACGGCCGTAAATTACTTGACTAACTGGCAGCCATTTTGAAGTGCCACATTCCTACATGCGACGTCTTGGACGCTCTCCCGTAATAGTCGTAATTTACGATGTACGGGCAATTACTTGCGCGATCTATGCATAATGGTACAGAAGAAAATTCCTCTCTATCATCATTTCTCTGGTATAGACGCCTATCATGGCCTATCGCGAGAAAGCCCGCGCTTGCTTGCGTTTCCATACCTTTACCTTGTATGTATGTAGTACGTACATCATACATGCCGTACACAGCGTCACAAATGCCTTAACGTGCGCTTTCATGCCTTCTTATTCCCTCTCTCATGCCTTCTTCATGCTTCCTTCTCTGATACTCTTGTAACTCGTGCAACTTCGTGTTTCAGGCATTTGTGACGCCATGTGTACGTATTCATACATACATTTGTATATGTATTTGTATAAGTATGTACATACATATTGTGAGCACATTTCTGAGATATTACCTTATTCTCGAAAAATATCGCATATCCTAAGAAAATTGATATGTACATAATGCGTATATTATATGGTGCTTTTGTACATTTTTGTATCCGATATTTCGATAGTTTATTATTTCGAGGATTAGTATTTGATGACGAGAACATTGGAACAATGACTGCTAAAGGTGTCATTTCATGAAACGCTGAAAAGCAGCTGTTAGCTGTGGCGCCTGTGGCATGAGCACGATCACGTGGTATCAACTTCGACGCTAGTGATTGAGGATGCCATCCCATAGAGCGAAAATTGGCAACGGAACGGAACTCACGGAATCAACACGACGAATCACAGCCATTTCGTTTTCTTTCTTACGCTTTTCCTAAATCCTTTATGTCCCATTGAGCGGAATAAGCGAAAGCAGAACACGCGGAATAATATAAAATCATACTTTTTATGTTATTTACAATACTTGTAATAATAAAAATAGTATTTTAATGTAAATACAATAATATATATAACAAACCGGTAAACATTAGAATTTCTTTAGCAGTAAAATATTTTTAACATAGTCGTAAAACAATCTTATGATTGGCTGAAACTTGATGAAACCACTTCCGCGTTTACCGCTCAATGAGATAGAAATGATAAGAGAAAGAAATGAAACGTAAGGCTGCTGATTAATATCTACATTCATATTTGCCGTAATTATTGAATCATTAATATTCTACTACCGTGTCCATATTAATGAAGAAGACAAAAAACAATATGTAATCAATTGCATTATGTGGACAATGGCTTAATTTTCATCGAGGGTTTAAATCGGATCAGAATGTAAGAACCAACCAACTACAGTCGAGTATTCCCCTGTTATAGTCGAACAACAGGGGAATGCTCGACTGTAGTTGTTTATATTTAATTCGATTTAAACCTTCGATGGAAACTAGGCCACTGACTGCCCAGCAAACGAGAATGCATTAAAATGGATTAAAATTTTTTTAGTGCGTTCTTTAAATCCATGAAAATGGATTGAATGGATTGAAATGGATTGGATTTGAGCTGACACTAGTTTAATATTCGAAAAAAAACATTTATATTTAAGGGTTACAAATTTTATAGACATTTATAATAATTATAGCTGAAATCAACTACTTCAAATTGATATTAAAAAACGCACCTTAGTGGGATTCGGACCTCTGGATTATGAGTCTTCTACGTTACATCACTTCTTCAATTGGTAAATATGTTATTCATTCTCTACTTCAATTATTATACAACCAGTGCACAAAATTATGTAAATATAATAAAAATATTATAATTTAACAGATATAATAAAATATAAATAATTTATATTACTATGAGACAACATTGGGTAAGTGTTGGAAAATCTAATCTCGCTTGACCGATGTCGCGCGCCATGATTAGTCTAATATCGGACTGTGTTTGACTTGGTTTGCGAGTATTCACGTCGATCATTTATTTTACTTCTAATCAAAGAGAAACAAAAGAACATAGCTCAATTATTTTTACGTTATAACTTTTTTGAACTTAGTTGGATTAAAACGAAAAATTTCCTACTTATAATTTAAAGACTGCTAACTTGTTTGAAAAAATGGCCCTCAATTTTGATGTAACATTATACGCATGCGTCGAGAACCGCTCCGCGTGACGTAATCTGTACATGCGCACACATCAGCACACTATTTTGACAGGTTAATCTATTTAATAGTATTAAAACTATCAAATACTTATTTTCATAATCCAGCTATTATAAATTATTCTAATTTATAAGAAATAGAATAAGATCGCATCTTTTATACACATTTATTAATATTCAATTTTCTTTCCAATATCTTACCTTTTTACTTGAACTAATTCTCTTCCAAAAGAAACAAAATTTTTATGAGATCAAACCATTTTCATAAAGTTATACCACAGTATAATCATAACCAGTATCGACAGTGAACTTTTTTGTGATCTGCAATTTTTAGTGCGCAGGTATCGATTTGTATACTTAATATGGCAATGGAATATGGCAGACGTATTACAAGCTTAATAGAAATTCAAATTTAAGAGTCTGTCCTATCATAATTCTACTGTGTATACTTTACAACATGGCGGTGAATCATGTGACCTAAGAACACTTACATTAAAGGTACCGACGTTTAGTGTTGCTACTGGGTATGATTATACTATGGTTATACGTTTAGCATGTGAACAATTGATGCAAAACACAGCCATACTGCATTCCTTCGGGTATATTCGTCACGCATGCACAGAACTATTATACAATTTCGAGGTCCATTTCACATAAGCTTGTCCTAAAGAAACAACAGTGTAGTAGTACATATAGAAATCTGTGGCTTTGATACAGAGCGCTGATTGGTGAAAAGCCGATTGTGGAGGGAAAATTTACCTCTATCACCCGTTTTTCACCAATCAGCGTTCGGTGTAAAAAACTTGTGATTATATGACAATTGTTAATGCAATTACAATTTGGACAACTATCATTTCAGGTAATTATTTAGAATTTAAAATATCCCTATCACTTTAAATCTTAATAAAAATGTACATATTCATTGTATGTACTCATTATAGATGTATTCAATTTTCATATTTTTTGCAAATATTGCAGACTTTCTCGAACTTTGAATTCTTTGCTGCTCATTTGGTTGAACTACAATGAGATGTGGCAAAATGTATTTTGCATTGGAAGTGCGTCATCTCATGTAAAATTTTTAACCAATAGCTACAAATTGCTGCCTCAGCGTGCTGCATATGAAAAGTCAGCTTAAACGTGCAAACCCATGCAGCGAAATAGCGAAACGCGGAACGAGAACAAAACCAATCACAAACGTTCTACAATTTTTGTTACGGCTTTAAATTTCTTCATCTCTATGGAGCGGAATGAGCCTAAATGGAATGAACAACAAATCCGTACATAATTTTTTAAATATTGTTTTATCATTCGTTTTTTATTATCATTTATTTAAATATTAAATTAAATGAGTTTCTTATTGGAAATATTAATTAAAGATGTTAATATCTTATATGAAATTAATTTTAATGTGATTTTAACTCTAATGAAATAATGACTTGTTATTGGTTGCGCAAAGTCCGCAAAAAAACGCTCATTGTTTTATGGGTATTGGGGGTTCACGTTTCAAAGGAACAAAAATAACGGAATATGTGTTATTATTATACGTAGACGCCACGATTCTTTTCTTTCGAAAGAGTCGGCTCCACGTCGCATTGGGTGACACTTGGGTGAGAATTTGAACATAGCCTTGGATGCATTTAGTACTACAATCGCTCACTGAGCAGTTAGTGAGCTCTTGCACCTGTTTGGTCTATATTTTCGGATCTATTGGAATATGCCAATCAGATGAAAGAACTCACTGAGCGCTCAGTAAGTGATCGTGCTTCTGGATGCACCCAATGCACTCACTACTTGCTCGCTGAGCATGCGCAGAAAAACGCGTCCTGGACTTCCAAGTCGAAGTTCTATACGTTTCAGTGATCAGCATCAGTATTATTGAAGTGCATGCCTGTGATTGTTACGATATATTCTTCTAGACAAAACTAAACGGAGCAATCGCAGAAATTGCGCAGTGAGAAGTAGACTCTTTCTCCTGATAGTAAGCCAATATAAAATTCACAATATGTGTTCTACTGACACCAGCATAAATAACGGAGTGCAGATTGATGATGTCGGGGACGCTTTCGGGTCATTTGGCAGGTATGTATATACGAGTTGATACGAGTCGAACTTGAATCATTCGCGTCTACTTGTGGCTCGAGGCATGCGTATCACATAATTCGCCATACAATGTAAATCATTGTCATAAATATCTGGTATACAAAGCGTCGTAATTATTTACATTTCAAAATTTAACAATACTTAGCTATATTATGGTAGAATACATATATATGTATCTAATAATTGGACTCGATATTAGCATCGTAACAAAGGAAAATATTGTTGGAGCTGATGTACACGTTACCGTGTATGAGATGTAGATCAAATTGTTTGATAGCAATGGCCATATCTGGAAACGTCGCTCGGATGCCTCTGATTCCTCCGATTCGTCATCTGTCCTTGTTCAATATTTAATGTTAATTTCGAGCAATGTTTCCAAACGCAACCAGTATCGTTTATTAGGAGACTGCTCAAAAGGAGTTGCTGCCAAATTCGCATTGAATGGATTAACTTCCATCGATTTGTGAATATGTACAACTCTCAAATTACTGTTTCAAATTAATCTTTCGCTGAATTGTGTTTCATATAATATATCATGTAGCAATTTTGCTAAGCACTTCGTAATTGATTTGTATAACATAAGACAGTACCATATCCAATATTTGAACATAAAACATCTTACCATCTATATCTATCGTAAGCTCCTTGCGATGATCATAACGCTCATCGTAACAACTATCATAAGTTCGTTACAAGAGAGACTTAATTTCAATTCTTATGATTACGATTATGCTTGTCTGGCGATACAATAGTCAATAAGAATGAGATTAGGTGTAATCCGCGAACCGCGAGGTCGATTGATAGGCCGAATCCATCACTTTCGGTTTTTTTCAGATTCATTATTTTCCATAATAAAAAAGCAATATTTGCAATGTTATTCAGCCCTAACATTCTATTTCGCTATTAGTTGCGTTACGATTTTATGTAGACAATGTTTACGGTAGTTTCATTTCTTAGAACCACGACCGTTTACGATCGCAGCGTTACGATAGATGTAGATTGGGGCCTTTAAGATAGTTATACTTCAAAATGCATTATTCAAGAATGTCTTGAAATTTTCGTCTCATCCGTCTCATCATCATTTCGGGTGAAAATTTTTCTCATAATATACGAATTTTATACGAATTGGAACATTTTTCAGAAATACTCAGAAATATTCGGAAAGTTTACATCTTCTCATACAAGTGAATTCTGAACTATTCTGAAATTTCTCATCCCATAATTTTTAAAAAGTATTTTCAAATTTTTTAGATTTTGTATTATTTCATCAGAAATTATATTTACAAAAAAATCTTAAAAATCTTACGATATTTCATAATTAACATATATGAAAAATTCTGAGAAAAGATGTAGATTTTCTGAGAAATGTTCCAATTTGTATAAAAAATATGAGAAAGTTATAAAATTATAGAGAAATTCTGAAAAATTATATAGAAATTCTAAGAAATTATATGAAAAATTCTGAGAAAAATTTTCACCAGGATTGTAATTTAGATATTAATACATATGCCTCTAAAAGATAAGTTTAAATTACTGTCTTGTTTTTGATATATAACCGATGAAACATCACAGATTTTTCTATATCTACCATTGTAGTGTAGCTATTTTTGCTGTGATGCGATACGAATTTTCATATAGCCTCGAAATCACATTCAAAAATTTAATGAAAAACAAGTCTCAAATAGTTAAATTCGTGAAGAAACTCGTGTAACAACACCGCAAATATTTATTAAAGTTTACATTAAAAAGTAAAGTTTGAATCAATAAAAAAATCTTGATTTTGTACATTTATATTTTCTCGAGAACTGAGGACATCTATTAGATATGGCAACACATTTTTGAGGACCGATAAGGAGATTGTCTTTCGCATTCTTGGCGTTTCTTCACGAGAGTCGCTTTACACTTTTTTTTTCTAAAAATGTATTTTCCTTTATAATGTAATTGTTAGGATATTTTTTTCTTTTATATAAATATTTTGACAGATAACTTATGCTTCTTAACTAGCTATCTAACTAATTACCTCTTATTTTCTATGTGATATGGAGGTTTTCTTTTTTTCTTAAATTAATTTATTTTATTATGATTTAATATTGTAAGTATATAAAATACTTTTATTATTTTTAGATTTTACATAACATTATATTTGCTTGAAATTTAGAGCCTAACAAGGATTGGGCTGGTAGTTTTTGAAGGAACGGTGGGAGCACGAAATGTGAAACCTCATATTTTGGCGGCACAAGTTACAGCGCTTCTATTATGGACAGTAACTCGGACTAGACCGTAATCGAAACTGATAATCAGACCCAAATATTGTGTAGGTTAATGGACCGATACGGTAATCGGACCGAAAATGTTTTTCAGTTCAGTTTCAGTCCAGTTTTTGAATATAGGAATAAGTAGAATAATCGAGGCTACATTAAAAACAAAATACGCGAGACATGCGTAAACGTGTCTGCGCACGCAACAGCGACTGCTGCTAAAGTATGCTGTAACATCTTATTGCGAACACATCTATGATAGAAGTTATGCCACAATTTCAAAAACCATACATCTAAGTAAATATTTTTATTCTTAAAGTTTTTGTTTTACTATCGTATATAATTGTCTGAGATATTTGATTTCTACTTAGATAGTAAATGTAGTTTTTACTTAATAAAATTCAACAGATTTTTTTTGTTTATGTGTCTCTGTTATCGTATATTGTTAATGTTTTTAAAAAAATAAACGGATGGAGATAGTAGACTAATCACAGCATGGAACTGTATGATTCATTTAGTAACGACTCTTATAATATTTACTCAAAATTTTATTCCTTTAAAGAGATTTTCCTCAGTGATGAATGTTATAAGTATTTAGTTCCCTCCATGTCTAATCTCGAAAATTAAGCTTATTCGACATGTTTTTGCAGGAAACAAATTTTGCAAAAAGAAGTATTGTTTGCCCTGCGAAGCGAATGTTTGTGTTTAAATATATTTTTATAAAAGTTTTATTAATATGTAGCCAAAAATATAGCTTAAAATACATTAATCTTTATTTTAATAATCTTAGTCGAATTATCCCGGTCCCGGGGCTAGTTGAATCAGATGGAATGCATTAGAAAAATTCATTTTTCTTCATATTAGTTATCATATTAGTT
Source organism: Acromyrmex charruanus (assembly GCA_017607545.1). NCBI lineage: Eukaryota > Metazoa > Arthropoda > Insecta > Hymenoptera > Formicidae > Acromyrmex > Acromyrmex charruanus. Next base: position 1,044,624 of record JAANIC010006522.1, read on the forward strand.
AGCATTTTTTTTCATATTAGTTATCAGTTTCCTCTTATTATTAAAATATTATTAGGTAGTCAAATGTATATAGTAACTAGTGTAGAATTCATTTTTTTTGATAAATCTCTTAATTTTGTCTGTAAAAATTCAAAATTGAAAAATGAGGTCTCCCCTACAATAGGCGCTCCTTCTGTATATCTGCGCGACGCGTACCTGTTTCTCAGGCTATAACTACAAAACTATTTTGAATTTCGGTCTAAAACTTTACGAATATATTTTCGGAAAGTAATACTATTAATTAAAGCAAAAAAAAATTGAAAATTTTGACCTTCTAAACCAGGTTCTCCTTTAAAAAAAGTGAAAAAGCAGTGTTCAGTTTTCAGTGAATAGTGATAAAGTGATATTAATTATTACAGTGAAAAAAATGAAATTGTTTATACAGGATGTTAAAAAAACCCATTCAACATTTATATAATGGATAATAGGATAACTGTCCCTATTAATGTGTCTTTTAGTCAATTTGCTTATTACTGAATTAATTATTAAATATTGTACCTTTAATTTAATCTGCTTGCAATCAATATCGGTTTATAACTACTTCTTTTTCTTATAATATTTCTTTAATCTAAAAAATGTTAATACTTTATAATGCTTTTGAAAAATAGAAAACATGTTTTTGTCTCTATTAATGAGTCCTCTAAGCGGCGATGGCCCTATTAATGTGCCCCCAATTTGTGTACCTATCCACATTTGACTCATTTTAACATATAGTTACTAAAACAGATAATAAATTTAATTATTTAGCTAATTAATAAATTTAATTATTTAGCTAATTATTTATGTTAATATTACATAAATCATTATTTCAATTATATTTATTTCAAAGTACACTCATAACACAACGTTCTCAGCTCCAATACAGGGCACATTAATAGGGACAAGCTTAAAATCTTACGTATTACTGGATTCACATAAACTCCTCTTTCGAAAAATATTTAAAATACTCAAAAAATAAAATATTATCTTCGATACCGTATGCATTAATAATTTAACTTAACAAAAAAAATATTTTTTCTTATTTATTTGTGCTAGTTTTCTTTATGACTTATCGAAATACACACTAATAGGAACAGGCACAGTAATTCGGACAGTTATCCTACACCATACTGACAATGAGTAAAAAAACCTTAGTGAACTATATCATATAAATGCTAAATGGTTTTTTTTAAATACCCTGTATATTTTTAGTATACTGTTATAACTGTGCATATACAATGCTCGCCAAAAATCCCACTTGAATAATTTCTGGTTCGAGATATAGGAAAGAGTTACATCTCTTGTGTATGTGTGTGTGCGCGCACATGCGTGCAACATAAAATTGACGCATTCTACAGGATGGAGTAAATTTTTTTTCTAAATGTCATAAAAAAAATTTACTCCACCCGTAGAATGCACCAAACTATGTAAATCTAAAAAAAAACACGTTCTTATTTTTTAACAGATTCCAGGTAGGGGTAAGGATAGATTCAAAATCCATTGAAAGCTTCATAAAATGCGGACTTTACCGTTGAAAATAAAAAAAAAACTTTTAAATGTGACCATTTTTCGCGGAATTACGCTTATTTGAATTTATGCAAAATTTTGATATAAATTTACCTATGTGATAATTTTGTTGACGAGTATGTGTGCGTGCGTGCGTGTGTGCGTGTGTGTTGTGTGTGTATACTTTCTGAATTTGATTCTGGATTCTAATTTCTTTTTAACTTAAAACATGTAGAACAATAGGAAATTTTTTTTTACAGAAACAGCACAGTTCCTGCTACTAATGTAACGCAATTGGCACCCACCCAGCGTTATGAAGTGTACTATAATATGAATCATTCGAAGCGTGGTCTAGCTCTTATCTTCAATCATGAATTTTTCACTGTCTCGCATCTTAAGTCTCGTTGTGGTACAAATGTTGATTGTGAAAATTTAAAAGCCACCCTGAAAGATCTTGGTTTCGAAGTAAACGACTACCACAATTTGACTCAAAAGGATATAGTCAAACAATTAGAAAGAGGTAAGCTGCATTTTGAAAAACATGTACATGTTCATTAAGCTAGGATTTAGTTTAGAGGATGATGCAACACTCGTTCTAAAGCAATAAATCTGCCCTGACCAAGCGATCTTCGAAGACTGACAGAAATTATAAAATTTCTACTTATTTTATTGAATTCTACTTTATTATATTGAAATATAATTCTATATTTTCGTGTACCTACTTTTATATTATCTGAAACTCAGTAAACGTATATTTAATATAAAAAATAAAGGGGTATTCAGAACACCGAAAACTTATAAGCTAATCACATGTGGGTCCCAAGTATCCTCTTTAAACTTTCGTGCATTCTCACATCGAGAATAACGCAAAAAAAAAAACTCTTGCAGGCTTATCATATCTATGTATATACAGTTAAAGTTTTTTTTCAGCCTCAATCCAGGTCTTCAAATTATATTATGAAAAAGTTACAGCAATGTAAAAAATCGCATAGAGTTACGTTAAACTCATAAATACCATACTAGGGTTAAATAAGTTTAATGAGAAAAAATTTTTTTTTTTGAAGGAAAGACTTATCATCCCATAATGACGTAACCGTGGACATAATTCGCATGAATTTTTGTCAAGATATATATGTGACATAGTCAGTCAGTGAATTATAAAATATAAATACAAAAGAGAATATGATTAAAAACAGTGTTCTACATTTTTGTCAAACTACTACAATTCCGATATTGAGAAACTATCTGTTCAGTCTGAAAGTTAAATTCAACTGGCAAGTGTAATTAATTTCTTCACTAAAGTCACGAGAATAAATTATTGTAAACAATAACTGATGAATTATAGTATGTGTAAGCTATATTTTTGTCAGTAAGTTATATCTATTAAAAATTATTGAGGAGAGGTACAATAAGCTTGATTAAAAAATTCAGTGTCCATTTGTAGATTAATGCCATTCTTTTGTCTTTTGATGTATATCTTCTCTGATATTATCTTTTATTATAGTTGCGCTCAGTATCTAAAATATCCACTTCTTCCTATCTTAATTAAAATCGTGATCATGCTGTAACCTATGTTCGATTATAACCAAAAGAGTAGACGTGTTTCTGCGGATATGATTCTTGTATCTATGTTTCAAGATTCTGGTTTTTAATTGTCTGCATGTCTGTCCAACATAAGTTACATTACAGTTATTACAGAAAATTTTGTAGATAACATTCTTTTTAGATGATCTGGGAAGAGGATCCTTATAGGCTTTGATTATTCCCTGAAGCTTGTTGATGCTTAAAAAAGAAAGATTGGAGCCTAAATCTTTAGTAATGATTTTGAATTTATCAGAAATATTATTGATGTATGGAATGATAAACCATAGTTTTCTAGCAACAGTTTCTGATGAAGAATTATTATCCTTAATGGTAGAAATTTTCTTGTTGGTAATTAAGCCCTTAATTCTATTATTAATTGTGTCAAAAACAAACTTCAGTGGATAATCATTATTCAAAAGAATATTAATGATGAATTCCAAATTTTTTTGATAGAACATCGGAAATAAAGAAAGCTCTATCTAACTAAGCCCATAATTGTACCTCTCTTTTAACTCAAAGGGTGCTGAGACAAGAAATTGAGATATCTCTCCGAGAAAGTAGGTTTTTGATACCAATCGAAAATAATTTTTTCGTTTGATGATGGCAGTACCTAAAAAGTTAATTTTATTATTGCCTATTTCTAATGTGAATTGTAGATTTCGGATGATAAGAGTTGAATCGTTCTAGTACGGTCTGAGTCATCGTCAGCGATATCGCCCTAACTATGTTATCAACGTATCTGTAATAAAACGATATCTCAAGGTCAAATGTTTCCAGCACTCTTTCCAAATCTTGTATGACTAAATCGACAACAATCGGAGGGGAGAATATCGATGTGCCAAACGGGAGTTATCGATGTGTCAAATTTTTACCGCTATACGCAATCGTCAAATTTAAAAAAAGTTGAGCTTAAGACGAGTCGGACTGCCCCCAGGAATTCATTTTCAGATATATTAATTTGATTCGAGATAAAGCTCGATCACAAAGAAATGCTCTCCACAACTAGATCGGTAGGTGCATTAATAAAAAGAGAAACCACATGTAAAGAAATTAAACAAAAATTGTTTCCGAGATGTTTATTATTTAATTTGTTAACTAAGTCAAAGCTGTTGTTGATGTGAGGCTGTTGGAATGCTATTATATAAAATTAGAGACTTTAGAATCATAATTTTATCTATAGACAGTCCTCTCTACAGCTTTTCAGTTTTTCTATATAGAATATTATATAATAGCATTTCAACAGCCCCAAACCACATCAACAACTTTGTCTTACAATGAGCAATTCTGAGAGCAGGATAATGTATATGTTTTCAACATTTTACCTTCCTGAGTCATATTATGAGCTTTCAGATGATACAGTGAGAAAAATATACAATTATATTTATAATTATGATCGTAATTGTAATTATAATTGTAATTATATTTATTATAATTACTATTATATATATTATAATAATTATTATATTTCTTGTAATTACTATCATTATAACTATTTAACTTATATACACTACTGTCGAAAAGTTTCCGGATATGAAACTTAAAATTGACTAGGTCCCATATATATCAACATCTTGACAAAAATTCACGCGAATTCTGTCCACGGTTATATCATTGTAGGATGATAACCTTCCGTTAAAAAAAAAATTTTCTCATCGAATCTATTTATTTTATTATAACTGAAAGATTTCAGTCATTTTACTATCCGGCTTGGTAACTAGTGAGATTGACTCTCTAATGGAGGATTGTTTGTCGCACAATGATTACCTTATAAACTTCTTTTCTTATAATAAATCTGGTTCTATCGTAAGAGTTGCTACTTGCTGAAAAAAGCTAGAATGCTAGCCGAAACATGTATGAAACGCGTACGAAACCTATTTTCTATTTGATTATGTAAGAAAAGTCTTTTTAAAGCTGAATTACGCACCGTTCACTGTGTCAATTCTCAATTGTTCGTTTGTTTATATTTTTGAATTTGTCATCTCGGGAATGTTTATATATGTTGTGGTCAAAGTCTCGCTACAAATGCTTTGAAGCGTTTGATGGACTAATTAGAAGAAAGAATTTTATAAACTGATCAATTAAAAAATGCTTCAAAGTGTTTGTAACATCGCATTGACCATACCCAGTTATCTTTATTTTGAAGATAGTTTAGCAGTCTATTAAAATGAAGTTGTTCACAGATTAACAAAAATGAGATAGCATCTAATAAAATTATATAATAAGAAAGCATGTTGAGGAGCTTTGCATATAATTATTAATTTTATGAATTCGCAAGTTGATATATTGAATAAATTTTTATCAGCAACATGTTAAAATCAGTATTACCATCAGTATTTGATATATATATGTCGTTGTGTCGATAATCAAAGTCAATATTTTCATCATGTCCCCCTTAATATCCTATAAGTAGTATAAACATTTTTCCATATCTACAATCTGAGATATAGGGCCTGGGTTAGATTTTATGGACATCTTGTATATATGAATACCGCACTCACATAAAATGGAATACAACTAATCAATCAGTGGTTGCGGATCACAAAATTAATTGTTTTAATTATGATTTCGATTGTGAGAATGTCCAGGTTTTGGATGTCGAACGATTTTTAAATAATTATTTGATTTCTGAGATTGTTCATAGATATATTCAGAAGAGTGGACTTCATTTAATTCCGAATGGTCTACATTATACATATGCATGGCTGCTAACTAATAGCGAATTTAATTGGATGCACTCAATGCACTGGTGTACATTAAAGCCATTGCACACATATTGATGTAAAAATATAGGTGTTTAATATAAATATAAAAACGAATTAAACCATAAAATCCTCAATACATCTTATTATGTTGTTAAGTAAAATCTGTTTTATAATTCGAATAATAAATATAATTTGAATATTTGCATTTTAGTTTTACGTAATAGTTAAATCAGTGTACAACTTTATATATTATATATTAATGCGTATTACCGAATTCGTTATAAGTTACAATAAAATTTGTTTTATATATGACTACATTATAAATTAATTTTATGGATTGACATTTTTATTCAATTTGGAATATTGTTAATTGTTTTTCTGTGCGACCTACGTTTCGATTGAAATACGTATTCGATCAATTCAAAGCGTTAACAAATAGATATATATTAGACACTGATAGTTTAACATGATACCGATAAAAATTTGTTCAACACATCAATTTGCAAATTTATAACGTTAATAAAACCTTGTCTAATTCTACCATGAATTTTATCGAATTAAAAGTCATTTCATTTTTGTCAATCTGTGAGTAACTTCATTTTGTTAAACTACTTTTCGAAATGTCTGTAATTTCATTGCTGAAGAAAAGTCCAAAGTGATTCGAAACAATTTGGAATATTGATAACCATTCTTGTAAAGTAATAGAAGTTTTTATATTATAACTCGCGCCTTTTTATTTGCGTACTCTCTTTTTATTGTACTCTCATTAATCTTGATTTTCTTTATTTGTATGGTGGAAGAAACTCACCATAGTTGGATTTCTTCATAGTTTATTGTATTAAAATTTTAGACTGTATAATTGTTACATTTTAATTTATCTGAGAAAATTTCTGAAAAGTTATGAAACTATAAGAAAAATAAATTCTGAAATTACATAAAAATCCCTAAAAATTATATGCGGGATTTTAAGAAAAATTGTCACTGTTTCAAATATTGTTTTATAAAAATATTATATAATAAAAATATGTAACGAGCAAATTATTGTTTTCACAGTTGCGGAAATGGATCATTCTGAGCATGATTGCTTAGTGATAGCTGTATTAAGTCACGGCGAACTTGGATTGCTCTATGCTCATGATGGTGCATACAAAGCGGATTCTCTATGGCATTATTTTACTGCCGATAAATGCCAGAGTCTTGCTGGTAAACCTAAGTTATTCTTTATTCAAGCTTGCCAGGGTGATAAGCTAGACCCGGGCATTACTCTTAAAGAGCGTACCGAAACGGATGGATATCCGTCCTCGATATTTCGCATTCCTACTCAAGCGGACTTTCTCATTGCCTACTCAACCATCCCAGGTATTATTATGTGTATTATCTGAATATTAAATCATTATGAAAAACTATTCTGTGGAAGGCAAATTGCTCGACTTAAATATTCAAAATTGATTTTTGAAAATTGTTAGGTTATTATTCCTGGAGGAACACCAGCCGTGGATCCTGGTTTATGCAGGCATTGTGCGTAGAATTACGCGATAACGGTACTCGTTATGATTTATTGACTATGCTGACATTTGTATGCCAACGCGTTGCCGTGGATTTTGAGTCCAACACGCCCGACAATATGGCTATGCATCAGCAGAAACAAATTCCATGCATCACCACTATGCTGACGCGTTTAGTAAAATTTACACCTCCAAGGAATGGAATTGTATAGCCTGTAGGGTAATGAAAATTACATTGCATTTATATATCTATTTACGGTATTCAAGCCATATCGTTTGTTGCAAAGCTGTAAATGATGCAAGTATCAATTTTATTCATGTACCACAGATTGCTAATATGATTGTCGCATATTACATGCTAGACATAGAATCATGTTTTATACGTATATATTTAATATATCATTTTTGAATGATTTTATATAAACTATTCTTCGTGTCCCACTGAAAGAATTTATCTAGATTAATCTCAATATTGCTGCAACATGCAAATAACTTTTGTGCAACTTTGTGCTATAGGAGATTACAATAATATAAAATAATTATTTTTCTTAACAGCAACAGATTTTTATGAAAATATATTTTTCGTTTTGCTCACGTTATTGTTCCTCCTGTTTTTATCAGGAAAAAACATCATTATTGCCGATCTCTTTTTTTTTCATATTTTTTAATTTTCATTTATATATTTCTACATGACAAAAAAGCATTTTATTGTGTTGTGATAAAAATAGCATTTCAACTTTTTTTTTTAACACTTAGCATAATTCATATTTAAAGTATTAAAATATAAAATATCTGAACACATTTAAAAAGGAACTTCAGAAACTATCTTGCTCGTAACATTCTCATTTCATACAATTAAAAGGTGTGATCCACTTAACGCTGAAAATGCTTCATTGACTAATCAGAAAAAAGAATTTTAAGATTTTTTTTGATCAATCAAAAAATTCAAAGCATTTGCAGTATGAAGATCACATTCACGATGTTATATAAGTACAAATACAAGAGTTATCGACTGTAAAAGAATATACAGCCATGTGTAAAAGTAGGCACAATGCGATTTTCTCGCATTTTATGAAAAGTTAAATATCTCGACGAAAAAAAATCTCAGAGAGGTTTTTGATAATGCATTTTAAAGCATAAAGATAGGGCTTTAAATCTGAATCTTTTATCTACGACATTTTGTTCTTAAATATTACATAAAATAGAAAATATATTGATATCTTTGCAATATTTTGTTTTACTTTAAAGTTATGATTCAATGAAAACAATTTAATATAAAAGTATCTTAAAGGCTTCTTAAGCTTTAAAATACTTTTTGAAAAAAAATTGTAAAATAATTTTTCACAAAGATATTGTATTTTTTATTATGTGAAATTTTATTTGTAAAAACTTTTTTAAAATTAATGATCGAATAAAGTTTTTGAAAAAATTTGAAAAAAATTATACGAATCAATACAATATTTTTTTCTCTTTTGTCTTTTTTCCGTACTTTTTAATTTCAAAATTAAAAAACATTTTAGAAAAAATTTTTATAAAAGATTCAAACACTGATGTAAGAAGCGTGGTCAAAAACCTTCCCAAGATTTTTTTTTGCCGAGATATTAACTTTTCGTAAAATACGAGAAAATTGTAACTGTCTAATACTTTTGCACATCGCTGTATGTTATATATTATACAATATTCTTAAGCATATTTTTCGTTAGGTAATGACCGTTGCTCCCAATGTAAATTTAACTTTAATCTCTTTTTTGATTGAACTTATTTTTTTATTTTTATGAATTAGGAAAAAAAAACAGAGAAATTAAACTGAGATTAAAATTAATCTCTACATTGGTAGAAATGGACATAGTTCATATATAAATATAAAATATATATAAAAAAAGATTAATAGTTATTTCATATGTCGTATTGCAGTAGTTACACACATACAAACAGAATATTTTTTAATTATATATTGTATATCATATATAATGTATATGTAATGATATGACTGTCCTAATTATTACGATTAATGTGTGTATAACACATATACATATATATTTTATACTAAATCAGTGAAAACAATGTATACATATATATTCTTTACAATAATTCCCGGTGAAAAAAATTCTCATCATATTTTTAAGAACTTTTTATATTTTAAATTTAAGAAGATTTCTGAAAAATACTTTGAACGTTTTCAGATTGTATCAATTTTCTTCAGAAATTAAAAATGAGAAATCTTAGAATATTTCAAAATTCACATGTATAAAAAATTCTAGTAAAGATATAGACTTTTAATATTTTTTGAGTAGTTAGGCCACCTTGATAGTCTAAAATCATAGGTAACTTTGGAAACGTTTTTTGATAAAAATGAAAGTAATGAAAAGTTTGTTTGAAGCTTTTATAGTAAAATTCTTTAGGAATAAAATTATATATTCATTTTTTTAAACAAAATAGTGATATTGGAACTGATTGCTCTTTTATCAAATCGGCGGTTATGAAGATCTCTGTTGGAATTGAAACAAAAACCAAAAATTTTTATTTTCTACATAATATTTACTAAAGAAGTACGTATATACATACATATGAATATTTCGAAATATTGATTTTTATAAAAATGGCAAACATTTGAAAAGAAAGTCTTATTTTCAGTCACAAAACTTTTTTTGCGTACAAATTATAATGGCCTATTTTTTTAAATACTTACTTATGTTTTAAATACTTACAACTGTATGAAGAAAACCGATACTAAACGTGAAAAAATTCATTAAAATAATTAAAAATTGAACGGAAAGAGGTGGTTCTCTGAGAGATCTATTGTGGGTGCATTCCACTTAATGTTCGTAATGCTTGCGAGTATCATTTCATCAAGCAACGCAATAGCGTCGTCAAGTGCATAAAAATATCAGGGTTGCCACAGACCTGGAAAACCTGGAAAAGTCGGGGAATTTGAAAATTCATTTTTTGTGGCAACCCTGAATATGAAACGGGCCGTTTGACTGCTTGATGCGTGAACGTTGTTGCGTATACATATTCGTGCCGCTGCTAAATTCGCGACGGTACAACTAGTTTTTTTCGGAATTTTGACATCGACAAACTTTCGATTAAAATTACTTAGAAACTAAAACTGCAATAAAAAATCTGATACTTTTATCATGCCAGCATGATCTTTCGATTGTGATCAGTCCGAATAAAATTGGTGCAGTCAATGTCGAGATCTGGAGATTGGGTCCTGAAAAGGGATCATTTCATATTTTCAAACCGTTTCAGTCACTCGTATAAACGTATCATATACATATAAATCATTTTGTCTGTTAAATTGCTTTCATAATGAGAGGAGGGAGAGAGAGAGAGAGATAAGGGGAAAAGATTGTAGGAAAAGAGAGAAATGAGGAAAAGTAAGAGAGAGTGGAGGCAAGATAGGGCAGAAGGCACGAAAGAGGACAAGAAAGAGAGAAAGGATGAAAGGAAATGAGGCTATTAAATTTTATTTTTTATCTTTATTAATCTAATATTCAATAAATACAAATTATTATTATTATTATTATTATTATTGTCTCTTTTTTAGAAGATTAAAATTACGTTTTCAAAAAACAGTGAAATCCTTAAAAACCTTCTTAAATAAAGAAAAGTATACGCCAAGTGCATAAAAAAAATATCTAATATTATATTCTTTTTCATAAAAAAACGGATAAGAAATAAATGCCATTAACCAAATATTTCATCACGCAAGGCACATAAAGTAGACAGAAAGTAACTAAAATGATCAACTGGATTATAGCGAACATCGAATAATGTTTGCAATATTTTTTATGCACTTGGCGTATATATATATTTTTTTAAAAGGTTTTTTAAGATCTTTCTTGTCATCAAATATTAAACAAAGATAAGATGCACGCGAGCGTTGCTAACGTTTAGTGGAACCAAACGCAAAGTGTTCTTACTCATAAAAAATGTGGTTTTATAAAAAAAAAAATTAAATTAAATAGAAATTTTTTGAAAAATTCAGCAATTTATATAGAGAAATTCAGATAAATTACATAATTCTAAAAATAATTTTCACCGGGGACAGCCTGACATACGAAACAATATTCAATATTCGATTTTACTATGTGCGTTATAACTATAATCTGCCTGAAATAAAGTAGTTTATTATATATATATATATATATATATATATGAAC
>JAANIC010006522.1:1064947-1077638 GCA_017607545.1 Acromyrmex charruanus
ATATTGATAGAGAAACATTATAAAAAACATAAGAAACATTATAAAAATTTACAAGATTAGTAAGTAATAATTAATATCTATTCCTTATTAAATTATTGTTTTTATATATTGCGTATATATGCAGAGATATGTATGTAATAATCTTTTTATTAATTCATATTGCAAATAATTTCCGTACTATGAAAACATATTGATCCTAAAGTATTGCGTTTTAATGCGACCCGGCACGGCAAGTTTTTTCTTCATTATAATCCAGTTGGTTATTTTAGTCATTTAGTCTATGCGTCTTGAATGATGAAATATTTGGTTAATTGCATTTATTTTGTATCCGTTTTTGATTAAGAAGAATGTAATATTCGATACTTTTTTTACGCATATATTGGCATATATTTTTTTTTTTTTTTTTTTGAAAAAGTATTACATGATTCAGATTCTGGATTGATCTTCAGATATGCGAATACACGCAATAATATTGTAAAAAAGCAATAATAAAGATAATAATATATATGCATTAGATGAGACCAAATGAATGCTTTATAAGGTATATTCCATTTCACATAATGCGCATGATATATCATTTAACATTTTATCCTTGTTGGTCATTCAATATTAAAGAAAAATAAAATGATACATCATGCGCATCAAGCATGAAACGGATCGCATAGAGAAACAAATTATTCGCACGATGATTTTTCGCAAAGATATCGAAATTCTTCTACGAAAAACCACTGTTTCCAAATTGTTGTCAAAAAGTCAACCTTATACATACTTAAAACCAGGGAATAGAAGTAATTCATTACTTGTAACGAAGTTACAGTTACAAGTTACTTTTTTGGTAACTTTATTATTATTCAATTTCCTGCTTAAAATTTATACAAAAATTATTTAAACCCTTATGAGAAGTGAAAAGTGTTGCACAGGATAATCTGGCTAATTGAGTCATCGAATTTGAATCCTCAATGTTGCACAATTTAATAAAAATAACTTCGCAAAAAATAATCATTACAAATTCAACTTTTTCAAACTTTTAACGCATCTTTAAAACAAACTATAAAAAGTTAAATGTATTTTTTAAACAAAAATTATTGACGATCGAAAACTCAATTCAAAATTTTGAAAAAATTTATACGAATCGAGCACATTATAAAAAACATTTTGTTTCTCTTATGTTTACTTTCTGTAAAGTTTTTAATTTCGGAGTTAAAAGACATTTTAGAAAAAGTGAGTTTTTACACAAGATATTTTTGCAAAAAATCGTAGCAACTTTTTCGAAAAGTATTTTATATAAAGCTAGAAAATCTACTTTAAAATATTAAATTTTGTCCAAAGATATTCCATCCAAATAGAATGCTTTAAAAAATGATATAAATATTGAAAAAATAAAAATTTTCCATTTTACGAGATTAAAAACAAAATATTATAGAAGAAATTCCAATGCTAGATTAAAATTATTCTTCCTCTTAAAAATACATTTAAAAAAAATTCTCTTCTGTTTTTACATCGAGATACCTACTTAAGTTTTTGTGAAATGCAAAAAAAACGGAAACATTCCCGAATTTATGAACATGAATATACACGAGCAAAGATATTTTATTAAGAGAAAGTTTTGAAATAGAAACATCAATCATGTTCATCGACATTAACTTTAATAAAAGATTTTATTAATAATTATTTAAACATTGCCTCTCTATTTCAAAGGATAGAATTTATATGAAAGACAAATGAGTGAGAGTGAGAGTGAGTGAGTGAGTGTGAGTGAGTGAGAGAGAGAGAGAGAGAGAGAGAGAGAGAGAGAGAGAGGGCAACCTTGTATTATTAATAATGATTAAAAAGTGTATTTCTTAGGTATTCACGTTATTTGGTCCAATCTCTGTAACAACTTATTGTCTAATATTTTTATCGTAAACGTTTATTTATAACTGTTACGTATTATTATTTATTTGAAAAACCTACACAAATCACTCACATCATTGTAATATTTAGGCCATAATGCTCTAATTTGGGAGCTACCTCCGAGATCATATATTTTTACAGAATATGACTTATGCTTTAAGGATACCATTCGGAATCCCATTGTGGGCAATACATTCTGATCTGGATCTATAGTAAAAGTATTAAAAGTATTAGATCAGCCACATACGTTTAAGTAACTTGTCAAGTTGTCAAGTACACTTGTTTAAGTTTATTGAAACATGTGTGCTGATTTGCGATAACTGTGTACCTAGTTTTGACACACAGATGCTCTAATAAACTTGTACAAGCAGATTACACTTGACAAATTTATTTGAATGTGTGACCTTATGCAGAAAAAAACCGATGTGATATATCGATAAGCTTTCTAGAGACTTTCGTTTGGCATTACAATATTTTTAATTCTTAAAAAATTTACCGCCACTAATATGATTTAGTATCGTAGACTTTCCAGAATTATCCAATCCCATAATAAGCAGAACAATGGTCCTGAAGTCATAAAGAGAAATGTAAATAAAAAGACATTCATTTCCTTTATACAATACATACTTTTCCGAGGCGCGATTTCTTCGCAGCCTCCTCAGCACGCTTCTGAAGCAGTTGTTCATCGTGGGAAAAGAGATTTGTGATCCCATGCTTCTCACAATTCACCTTAATCGCGCCATCATTCATCGCGCATAATCCTGCATAATCGTTGTGCATTCCATGAATCTTTTTAAATCAGTTAATACGCGCATCAAATTGGTGCAAACTAAATATTTCATAGATCTTTATTTACACCGATCTGTGACAGAACGGATTAGGTTAGGTGACATGCAGGGTTTCCAACCTTTTGAGATTTTTCTACACGAACACGTCTGGGTTACAGTATATACAATAGCGCAACTCTCTGTCAACACTTTTAATGTTAGTATTGCCAAAATGGAGTGTGTGAAATAAGTAAATTCCCTAGTAACGCCATTTAAATTTCTTTCTCAGTTGCTCTTTATTTTTCCGCTCTTTCTAGGTCGTTTATACGTACATCAAATTTAATCTAAATGTAATAAAACTAAAAGAATTAGATATCAATGTATAATTTCAGTGGCCTAGTATAATTTCCACCGAAGGTTTAATCCGGATCAGAATGTAAGAACCAACCAACTACAATCGAGCATTCCCAGTCGTTCGACTGTAACAGGGGAATACTCGACTGTAGTTGGTTGATCTTACATTCTGATCCGGATTAAGTCGTAGTATTTCATCGGGAGTTAGATATCGTGTATATATTCCCAGTCTGTGTATCTTCTAAATCAACTAGAACTTTATCTGTTAATGCCATCTTTGTATGAGTAAATGCTTTTTTCTATTTTTTGATAAAAATTTAAACATTCAATTCCTTGAACAAAGTTCTTTTTTTATTAGCACAAAATCGGGGAACGTTTGTAGACGTCGTATACAAGTATATTAGAGAGCGTATATGAGAGCGTTAAAATATGCACGTAATCCAACATTCATTAAGCATTTCTCTAATCGTGAAAAAACGTGCATGTATCTAATCTACTAAGGTTAGAATCGAACATGTTCACGTTTGTTAAACACTTATTTGCGCTCACGTTTTTGCTGACCTACCTCGATGAAATAAGCATTTATGAGCACAAGCATGACGTCATGAATGCATCTCTAAGTGCTTACACCGCCAAAGTGAACAATGTAAGCAATGCTTATAAGTGCTTAAAGCGTGACAGCGAGTCGGGATAGCGGTTACATTTTTGTTATGAGGGATGAATGTCGCTTCTCTCATATATAGGACTCTAGCCATGGTCGCTTCTGGTTGCATAACGAACAAACGCCATTATTTCATAGATATTTATGTCTAATACTAGATGATTGACTCGCCTATATACATAAAATTCCAATATATATTACATATATATTACAGTGTGGTATAGGAATAAAACGGTCAGTAGTCGCATAATGTGTAATGGCCGCAATAGGCCACATCAATCACATGTTATGTTTGCATGATATTCATGCTTTTACATTAAAAGTCACAATGCCGATATCTTGCCATGTGAAAAGTTATCACAGTTTAAGTGGAAAAAATCCGGAGATAATAGGTTTATTCGCATTGCTTGCACTTTTTGCACTCGGCATTTTCGCTTTCTCTCTTTTCAAAGCCAAATGTATATCTATTTCAATTTAAGTGCAAAAATATTTGAGGATTTCATGCAACGCGAACAGACCTAATATTTCATAGGTAAGTTGTAATCAATCCTAAATATTGTTTGGAGCTCAGGGTCGCTCTGAGTGAACCCAGCATCTGTCATACGACGTCCGACATTCGTCGTAATAATGAATGTCGTATGATGAATGTCGTATGTAGTGTGAATTCTATATTTCAAGAACGCTGGGTTCATTCGGAGCTGCTCCCGAGAGACAAAACGAATAATACTATTGTTACAATGAATGTCGGGTGTTGTATGACGGATGTCGTACATAATGTATATCTTACATATTCTATATGTATGCACTACTCTTGCGCATAAAGCTGACAGGCTCGGTTCATCAGCCAATCACGTTCAACAGAGATGCTCACGAACGCCAGTTCGTGCGCCATCCATTGACTAGTAATCTCAAATATATCAGGACTGTAAGCCGCTCTACTAGCCTCATACATGTATCTGTATACATTATATGAATATAGTCTTTAAGTATTAGGTGAAATATAAATTGTAACTTGAATAAACAATATTATCAACAGCTTATTTAATATACATACGTCAAAATATTAATTCAAAGGAAATTATTTTAATCGAGAAGTTAGTTCATTTGTTTTATTCACAGCAGCCTCGACAGCATTCATCATAGATCCCCTGTATTCAATTATTAAGATAAATCTCATGATTATTTAGAAATTAAATCATTACATGATCGTAACAATCATATTAATCATGGTTCTTTCATTAATTGTCGAGAACAATTTTTTAACAGTAGAGGATTTTTCTATTTAAAACTTGCTCTACTTGCCTGCGATTAAAACTGATATGATTTTTATCAGACATTCTGATTCTATATGTATGTATGTGTGGCATGCGCATGTGTACGCACGCACACATGCACGCATTTATACTTTATTTAACAATGCGATATATAAAATATCTTTTGAAGTACCTGACTCCTCCTTTTTCCATTGCGTGAACGCCAGTAATAGTGGTACCTCCAGACGAACAGACTTCATCCTTCAACTGGCCAGGATGTCGTCCAGTTTCAAGAACCATTTTTCCAGCTCCTACTAACACTTGCGCTGCGAATTTAGTTGCCATTGGTCTTGGCACCCCCATTTTTACAGCCCCGTCTGCTAATGCTTCTATGATGAGATATGCCTAAGTAAAAATATATTGAAATTATAATATGCAACTACTTCTATTTCTTTAATTATAATAATCACTACAACAACTTACAAATGCTGGACCACTACCTGACAAACCACCAATGCTATTTATAAGACTTTCTGGAACAATTTGGCTCATGCCGATATAAGAAAATAACATATCTACCAGTTCCAGATCTTTCATTTCAGCATTGTTGCTGCAATAAACTAAAAATTACCTTATATTATCACATTAGCTAATTTATGCCATACTGTAATTTTTTAATGTACCTGTAATTCCTTCTCCAATCATCATAGGTGTATTTGGTATGGATCTAATTATTTTTGGTGAAATCACAATTTTAGAGAGTTTCTAAAAATATTTCGTATAAGTTATCATAAAAATTGAAACATTATGTTACATAATACCCACTTTACTTACATTATGCAAGACATCAAGAGATATTCCAGCGAGTACTGAAATAAAGAGCTTGGTCTCAAATTTTTCACCCGCTTTTCTCTCTATAATAGTCTCAAGCGCATCATCCAGCATATGTGGTTTTACTGTTAGAAACACAACGTCACAGTTTCTCACAACTTCATTGTTTTTCAATGTTGCATGAGCTCCTAAATCCTTCCAAAATCCATGTGTTCTGTCCGTACGACTAGAAACCCAGACATTATCTGGATTTAATATACCTGTTGTAAATAAATATTTAGAAAGAAAAATATTTAGTGTTTCTTCTTATATATATAATATAATTATCTTACTCTCATATTCATTTCTATCAATATCTATTAATTTTAATTTCAATTTAATTTGCTCGTAATTTTTTTAATTCTTAGAGGATAAGAAATTAGTTAAATCAAAATTAGAGTTAATTTATATTAATAAGAATGGATATTATTAGTGCTGATATTAGAGTGATGAGCAAGTATGTTTACCTCTGCGAATTAAGCCAGCGCCTATAGCACTAGCCATATTTCCGCCTCCGATAAATCCGACTTTGATGGATTTTAGATGCTGTTCCATTATAGTTGTTCACGATTACGATTTATGTATTAAATAATTATACACCGAAGCAGTAAACAATTGCCACGTGTTTCTTACGTATGTATATCAGTAGATCTATTCTGTAACTTTTAAAAAAGGTATAATTTCACGTGCTGCTAAAATAAGCAATTGGAACGAGAGGATAGATCTGTATCTCCCAAACTTAGTCACTGTTATTCCAACGGTTGAAATTTTGTAGTTTGAACAGTTTCAACTGTAAGCATCAAACACTCAAACGATATTGACAGTGCTGCCGCATCATGTCGACCTGTGAATTGCACATGTTCTTCTTATATTATGATCAGCCAATCGAATGCTAGTCAG
Organism: Acromyrmex charruanus; assembly: GCA_017607545.1. NCBI lineage: Eukaryota > Metazoa > Arthropoda > Insecta > Hymenoptera > Formicidae > Acromyrmex > Acromyrmex charruanus. Next base: position 1,071,646 of record JAANIC010006522.1, read on the forward strand.
GATGTGGCGCGATATTTAGATTAATTAATGATAATTCTGTAATTAATTAAACATTTAAAAAAATCGATTTGATCTTGACCTGACTTTGATGACGCAACCCAAGGTCAAACAAATGTAATCAATGAATAGATTTTTTTAAACCCTACAATTTTTGTCTCAAACATTTTTCCGTATCTTTTATAATTTTAAAGATTTTTTGGTGTCAAAGTCAAAATGGGATACTGTATATATAATTTATTTAAAGTATATAAATATTAACACATGTGTAAAAATAATCCAATACATCCTTAAAAAAAATAATTTACGAATAACCTTATTTAATTTTGTGAGAACTATTATGCTACAATATTTTGTGTCGTAAATTTTGGGATACCTATATAATTTATTTATTGTATACTTATTGTAATTGATACTAAAATTCACAAAAACAAAATTTACATTTATTAACACATACATACACACGCATACAAAAAATATTGCATTCTGTTCCAAAAAAAATATTATAAACTAGTAATAAAATTTTGTAAAAGATGTCTGTAATATTCGATATTTCTAATACCACACATATCTACAAGTAAGCTTAAATTAGCAGTCTACTTTATTTTAAAAACATATACTTTGTCATAAAAACCTAATCTTTTGAATACTCTACACATCGTGAAGGATCTGTAGGATAGTATTCCTGGCATTTAGTCATCAATCTTTTGAGTGCTTGAATGTACTTCCTCTGAGTTTCATCATTCATAACATGAGCAACATTTTTAGAGAAGATTTTTTCTCTACCAGTACGAGCATGAATACCAACCATAGTTACACCAATAGGCCATGGAGAGTTGCCTATTGCCATTTGCAAATAGGCATCGCTAGCCTAAAACCAAAATTTGATTTTGTCATAGATTACAAATATTTGTCATTACCATAATTATTATTGACAGGATATTTATTTTATATATAATGTATCACATATGTACCAATATATAGTTCCGCTGTAGCAAATGTTTAACAATTTCTGTTAAACTGTCAGTAATATCCTCTGGAAGAGATCTGTTGTTCAATTTTCTTAGAAGTGGTTTTAAATATTCTCTCGTTTGAGCATAAGTAGCGCTATTCATCTTTCCTTTTGTGCTTATTTTTTCAGCAGCTGACCGGCTGTTTAATTGATTACCCCATATTTGAACTAGATATTGTACAAACAGAGTGATAACATTCATATCAAAGTCCTTGTCTCCTTTATTCAGTTTAGTTGACATCTTTTCTATGTCTTCATAAGTAACACTTTCGTCAGGCACATTTACATCTCCTTTTCCATCAAGATTTTGGGACTTGGAAGATGTTAAAATCTCATTGAGATATGCTTGATCCACTTGTTCCATAGCTTCTTGAAAATCGTTTCTGAAGCCCTGTTGATAAATTATTACAATCAAAATTTTCATTTTAAGCTATTTTTTTAATCGATAGAAGTAATGTATATAATAGTATAACAGATATTTTACCTTATTCACTTCTGGCTCAAGGATTTCACATTTTCTTAATCTTTTGAACGCTTCTATCTCAGATTCACTGAACAATAATATGGGCTCTCCTCGTTCGCGTAATCGCCTAATTACTTCTTGCCTGGACAATAAATGTTCGGAACTACTGTCTGTTACTTGTTCTTCTGACTGCTGACTGACATTTAATAAAATAGCTTCATTGTTTCCCTTATCAGTTTCATACACTTCCTGTTGCTTCGATATCAACTGACTCCTCTTGAAATACTTCTTATTATGTTCCTAAAAGAGACATTGATACAAATACGTATTATAATGTACAATCACGAAACACTATAAAATCACAAATCACACATGCAACGTACTAAGACGTGACTTTCTTCTAACTCTTTACGTTTCTTCATTATTTCTGCTTTCAGAATATCCATTTTTCTAATAAATATTATACTCGAATCAATAAAAGTCCAGCGACAAATAGAGAACAAGTTTCGTATGCTTTCGTATCAGTAAATTAAGTTCATCTTCCAAGAAAAAAACTTATATTTTCTTCGGTAAATATTAAGAGCCCTTCACTTTAAATTTTGATAAAAATGCACTGAATTGATGCGTTTTCGCGTAAAAATAAAAATTTGACAAGAAAACAGTGACACTTTGCTCCGTAAACCGAAATATTTTAAGTCAAAATATTTATTTATTCAGGTTAGGAGATCTGTCAACCACAAAATGTGCAAAATACTGTAATGCGAGCATGCACTGCGGAAGGGATAACATGGTGTGTCTTCCAACAAGCGACACAAATGACACACAATGGATCATTAGGAGCTCCGCACAATAAAAGAAACAGGGAACAGAGAACAGAGAATAAGAATTTCAACCTATCAGAAACTGTGTATTCCACAATACATGATTTCTGATAGGTTGAAATTCTTAAACGGGGAGCACAGCTCTTGCATAACGTATAACACATACGTGAGAAAATGAACCAATCGAAGTCCTTTATTTCCTTCCTTTCCATGTAATAAAGGACTCTGATTGGTTGATTTTCTTATGAAAGAGAGAGAGAGAGAGAGAGGGAGAGAGAGAGAGATGGAAACACGTTTGACATTTTGCTTCTTGGTTATGTCTCGTTAGTCATTTAGTAATTGGTTTAAAAAAGATATCTTCTTTTTTATTCTTTATAAATATGCGTTTGAAATTATAATGCCGTGGAAAATACGCGTCATGTTTACAATTACGACAGCACTGAGTGTATGTCTCGTGATATTTCAGGTATATGTAATAAAATTAATATCAACCAACTGACGCTCGCATTTCCGGGCTAATTCATTTTCATAATTTTTAGTTATGTTTAATACTCCGCGATCGCAAAAGATTGTCTTTCTCAGGTAATTTGTTAATATGCTATATCGATGCTTCTCCACAAAAATTGATGTATCTCGATTTTCTGTATCTAGATGACGACGTACCTGTCATACTATGGTGGACACCATTCGGTAATAATAATCGAGTAAAAACCTGTGGGAATGCCAGATGTTACCTCACACATAATAGAACATTTGAGAATGATGTGAACTTAAAAGTATGATCCCTTTATTTCTACTTCTTTCCATCAATTTCCATATCTTGCACATATTATTGACTTTTATAGAGTGTTCTGTTTTACGGAAGTAATCTCCGTATTCATGATTTGCCCAGTTGGAGGAGCAGTGCCATATCATGGGGCTTACTTCATGAAGAATCCCCTAGGAATAATCCTATACTTGTCCATGAAGAAGCGCTTAATCTTTTTAATTACTCTTCGACCTTTAGCAGATTAAGTAATGTACCACTCACACTTCTTGATTTACCTGGTCTAGAAGAATTAGTAGGTAATTATAGACAAAAACATACAAGATATATCCCAGATTTACTATAACATTCGTTAATTTTAGATTTTTAAGCTCATTTTAAAAAGTTGTAAATTCTAATACCAAAACATCGAGATGGCTCTACATTGGTTTTTAAATGAGAAGGGTTTTTAAAATTAGTTAATTGGAACTGTCTGAAATTCATGCAAAATTCGTATGTTCAGTAATGATATATTGTACAATAGTGAAGGTGTTTAGAAGAATAAAAGAGAATAGAATTGATGCTTGAAAATATCACTATTATATAATATATCATCCCTGAATGTGCGAATTTTGGGTAGAACAATTTTAATATAAAACCCTTCTCATTTAAAAACTACTGTAGCTTTGACATTTTGATTAGAATTTTCCAAAATGATAAATTATCTCAAGATTTTATTATTAACAGTTAGATGGCAATATTATTAAACAATATTTAATATTGTATAATATTGTATTAATCATCTAGAGGCAATATTAAGGATTTTTTGCAGTATATTCAGAGTTGCTATAGAAAATAATTTAAAAATTCCCTGACTTTTCCAGCTGAAAATGGAAAATTTTCTATGACTAACACAAAATATGTAAATTTTAACATTTAGACTCAAGGATTGTAAGAAAGCTAGTCTATATTATTAAAAACAACATAAAAAAAATTAGTAACATAGTAAAATTTTAGGTGCAAATTCAAGCCAGCAAAAAATAAATTAGTTTTGAAAAAAAGAATACAATTATGACGAAAAAAGAGATCAAATAAAAATATTGAATAAAATATAAATTTTAATTATTTTATTAAAATCGTTCAAAGTGCGCAAATTTTGAACGTATTTGACTATAAATGTCAGATATAATATTTAAAAAATTATAATAATTATTTGGAATAGGAGCAGTTTAAGAAAATTGTAAACAAATTTCGAAATTCCAGACTTTTTTATATTTTTTTCTGACTTTTCCCGGTTTTCCAAGTCTGTGGCAACCCTGATATTGTGTCAATAAAAAATTCTTTGAAATATATTGTGCAACTTGTAAGATATTGATCAATCTGAAAGTATTATTACTCAAAAGATACCAATTTATGATGATTATTTATTTCTAGTATTATAAATGAACTATGCTTCTTATATCAAAATTAACACTGAGTAATGACATTTGAATAATTTTTTACCATTTTTTTTTTCGAAAAACTAATCATAATGCATCCTTTGTTTGCTCATGGTCATAGAATGATAGCCGTTCCAGTTAAGGAAGTGCTGTCCAGTTTGGAAATGTCTTCAGCATTTGTCTTCAATAAATCTTGTTTTTTTAATCCTATTATGCTTGCTCTGTGATCAGATGTCGATAGACTCTCATCAAATATTTTGTTCGATTCATTCGATTCATGTCATTGATAATGATAAAAAAGATTAAAGTGAGATGTTAAATTAATAACATAAATTAAAAGAATTAACAAATTGCACGATTTGAAAGTTATATTGAGAATTATATTGAATTGTCTAGAGGGATATTGATAATATTGAAAAATATAATTGAACAATAATATTGACCGTCTACATACCACTTTATGGATAAGCCTCATGTGTGCATAAAAAGATATAAAAATAAAATATTTGCAGCAAATTCGTATTACATGTCTACCAAAGAGAAATCTGCATTGATGCATGCAAAAAATTTAGCACCAGTATTATACATTCAATCTGACTGTGATACTGCTAGTGACAGGGATAGTTATGTCTCAGAATTAATGAAACATATTCGGATAGATTCCTATGGTGCATGTGTGAATAATGCTCAGCTTGACAACAGGTACATTTTTATTTAAACAATCTCTATGAAGTTGATACCTCCATCATTGAAAATTGGAATAAGATACATACAAAAATTATGTGCTATTTAAGTGCTTTTTAGGAACAATGAACAGAATTGATATTTGTTAAATTTTAAAAGATACGAACTAAAAAAACAATTACATATAATATATGAACAAGAATAAAGCATCTTCTAAAATTGAACAGAAAATTGGCTTCAGTGTTAAATGTTTTCTCGATGTAGGTGCTCGCGAGATATACAATATTCAATTTTGGTGCTTATCGATTTTGGTTGCAATTTTTTTTATGACAGTAACTAACTAAAACATAAAATTGAGAAAGTAACTTGTCACTTTTGAAAAATAACTTTCTCAATTTTATGTTTTAGTTAGTTATCGTTACTGTCATAAAAAAAATTGTAACGTCATTGCCAAACCGTTATTACAGAAAATAACAGTAAAAGTAACGGTTCCTATCCATATTCTAATATAGCTGGCTTTAACACTCGGCAAGTTAAAGATGCCTCTTCGACTTGATTTTAGAAGTACTTTATTTTTGTTCATACAGAATTAGAGATGCCTTTTCAACGATGAGGGATAAGCACCAAAATTGTATATCTTGTGAACGTTTAAATCGAGAATATTTGACACTGAAGTCGATTCTCTATCTGAATTTTAGAAGATGTTTTACTCTTGTTCATATTATATATAATTTTTTAGTAAACTGATATCAATTCTGTCTATTATTCCTAAAAAGGACTTAAAAAGTACTTAATTTTGTGTATTGATTTTTAAATTTTTGTTCGTATATAC
>JAANIC010006522.1:1077651-1101267 GCA_017607545.1 Acromyrmex charruanus
TATTGAATTGATAGTTCTAACTTGACATGAATCTATCTTCGCCACTTTTAAACGCGGATTCTTGCTAAATGCTTTGAGCACTAAAATCAGGAATAGAGCACTAAATTAGCACCTAATTAGCGCTTTTGGCATGTATCTTATTCCAATTTTCAATGGTGGGAATGCTGACTTCACTAAAATCTTAAAATAATAATTTTAGATTGTTAAAATTAATAATTATTAGCAGATAAAATATGCCTATTCAGGTTGAAGAACAACTATCTCGATATTTTAAGCGATCGTGAGTTCTTGTTCTTTGTGGCCAAATACAAGTTTACTATAGCTTTTGAGAATGCAATTTGTGACGATTATATCACAGAAAAACTATGGAGGCCGCTTGTTGTCGGCTCTGTACCAATATATTACGGATCACCATCTTTTAAGGTATGTTTTTTAATTGTGACTTGAATCTTTCAGAATTAAACTTGTTTTATCTAAATTTTTTATTTTGTAGGATTGGCTACCAAATAATAAATCTGCTATCTCAATATTAGACTTTACTAGTCCAATAGAACTCGCCCATTTTTTGCATAATCTTTTAAAAAATGATTCTGCATATGAAGAGTACTTGTCTCATAAATTAAGTTTGAAACGCGAAAATCGCGTTACAAATAGCAAGTTGTTACATGCGCTCGAAAAGAGACAAACAGGAATTCCAAACGATTTTGGAAATTATATGGAAGAATTCGAATGCTTTGTTTGTGAACGAATACAAAAAAATAATTACGAATTAAAAAAGAGCATAGTAACAAAAAGACAGTACAATTGTTCTCTGCCAAGAGATCCAATAACAGGCGAAATTAATAAGCGCAATTGGTGGACTGAGCAGTGGAATATTGAGAAATGTGGAGCTAAGCTATTATCCCATTACATAACTAACAATATCAGTATTAATATAAAACATTTTGATGAACAGAAGATGACTATGTACGACAATAATGAATGTTGAAACATATGAAAAAAAAAAAAAATTGAAAGAATTTTTTTAGTAGTATAAAAGGTCTCCATTCATTTACTCTCTGCACACGCTACAATAGGTTGAATTGAAACAAATAATATACATTTGTTTCACTTCAACTTATTGTATCGTATTGCACTAGTTCAAAGACTGCAGGAATATAAGATAAGAGTGAATATGTTTAGATTTAAAACGTATGAAAAGAAGAGCATAAAATTACGTTTAGATTTACTTCGGACTAAATGATGTATTATATCTAAAAATATTTTGCTTAAAAACGAGGCCAATTTGAACTGCGCATTATATTATTGACCACATATATCGCACGTGGGAGAATCAGAACACCCATCATAGAAAAAGTCAGAATAGATTCCGATTGGAATTATTCTGTTTTCTCCAGAAAACACAATCCATTCTGACTTGTTCTGTGATAGGTGCCTTGGGCCATCCAAAGAAGAGGATAATATTTATAAATCTGAATGAATGTACAAGCATTTCTATTTTGGTATCATAGAAATAATTTTTACATATTCATTTTGTATAAAATAACGCAATAGAAATTACTAAATGCATTTTACAAAATGTATAAGTCTGCATGATGGAAAAAGATTTTCATGCGTATATAGTGAATTTTATGGGCTTTCTACAATAAGCCATTACCTGGACTTTAAGTCTTAAGCCGTAAGAAATTGACCAATCATAGTCGATTATTCTTCTCACATTCGAGTGTAATTGGTCAATTTCTTATGACTTAAAAAGATGACTTAGATTATGACTTATTGTAGAAAGCCCATTAGGATCATCACACATAAAATGTAGCTTATGTCATTTCGTGTATGATGACTCTTAATGAATGTCTCAACATTTTACCATAAGAGATGAATATTTCACTCTCTCTTATATGTGAATTTCACTCTCTCCGTAACTGTGTTACAATTAATTATCTCCCATGGTAAAACGTTGAGACATTCATTAAACTTCATCCTGTATATACAATATTTTTAATGATAGTATTAGAGTTTAGACAGTATTAAAGCCTTGACTGTGAGATTTGCAATCTTTATCTTAATTGTTCATCGCAGTGACCAAATTTTATCTCACTTTACGCCATTTAAGCGTAAAAATATAATATAATTTTAAATACAATAAAAAGCTACGATTTTCATACTTTTAGCCTTTCTCAATTTGTTGATTTTATTTGCAAAACTGGAGCAGGTACCTTCATTAGCTCACACAAATTATTTCTGATTGGACGTAAATCTGCGATTGGTTGTTCCCAATCTGTCGCGTTCAATTTTATGAGTATATTTGCTAAATCTTCTTCTGCTATATCCATCTCCTCTCCGTAAAGAGTCAATGTTTCATAAGTACGTATAGCTGTTGTCTTCCTTAAGCTCGTATATTTGTGACATAAAAATATACTTAATTGACAAAATGCTCTCTTTGCAACAGGTCCTCGTACCTAAAAATTTGAAATATTTATTAATATTTAATGAAATTCGATTAATATAATATTCGATGAGACAATTTAAAACATTTAAATTATTATGAATTTTGATGTGCGTGTGTGTAGTTATGTATTAGAAATACTATCATATAATATACAATATCCCAAAACTGATACTTGAGACTATTTTAGAGCGGGTTAAACTGAGTCGAAAAGTCTATAATTTTTCAATTTTCGCAATAGTTAACAAGTTATTAATTATTAAAAATCGCCATATTAGCCGGTCTACTGCCGCAGGCTTACATTCGAGCTAATATAGCGATTTTTAATAATTAATAGCTCGTTAACTGTTGTGAAAATTAAAAAGTTATACAGGACTTTTTGATTCAGTTTAATCTGTTCTATTTACATATGAAAATATTTTGGGACATCCTGTACACACATGCACGCATGCACACACCAATTAATTACTATTATATAATTATTAATTGATAATACTGGGGAACACGGATTTTTTTTGTCGGGTCAAAGGCAACTGTTTTTGATAGGTTTTTTCTCGTAGAATTCAAATCTAGAAATGAAAATAATTAATTGGCTCTAACTTTTAAACAAAACAGGATCAAAGGTGCGTATTTTTGATCATCTTTCAACATGTGTAGGAAAACAATGAGAGCTCCTACAACTAGAATCTTCTAGTCTTTGCGATATTATATTTATGAATATTATTTCTAACGAGCACAAGTTAATTGGAGCACTCGATTTTCTATATGATTTTTATATACGATTTATATTATTTTTTTCTATTTTATTACGATTTCTTAAACTTTGTCGCATTTAGTAAATGTTAATATTATTTCTCAATAAAATGCTTCAGGGTATTATGAAATCGCATAAATCTTAATCAAAAAAATATTCCAAATTAATGGCATCCAATATTTCAATCTATAGCCTAAAAGGGCAAGGATTAAGCGTATATTTTATCCCAACTAGAAAGTTCTAGGAGCTCCTAATGTTTTTCTACAGATGTTGAAAAATAATTAAAAACGCGTTTTTGCACTTTCGAATTCGTTTGTTTAAAAAAACAATTTAGTATTTTCAAGGCTCTATTCGTGTTTAGTGCTCCTAAATTAGTAAAAAATATGTTTTAAAAATAATTATAATGCCCTTAAAAATAATATGAAAACGATAAAATTTTTGTTTCCCAGTATTATTTTTTTCATCAATTTTTACCTGCAGTAATTCGCAGAAAACATTTATACTACTAATGAGTAGTTTCATATTGTTAGAATATTTTATTTCCTGTTTTAATAATGTCAGTATACGCTCTGAAATTGTATTGCTTTCATCATCTAAGACAGACTGAATGCAACCGGAACTCAACAAACGATCCAAGAAAGCCAACATCGATGTTATCATTCTTTCATTTTTATGACTCTCTTCGAATATATCTAATATTTTTTCACATAAATCCCTTAAACCCATTTCATCGATCTCTTGTAGATAAGTAAATAAAGAAACACTCGAATATTTTACCTGATAAGAGATAAAAAATAAGAGAGGTATTTAGTTATAAATAGAAAATTTGTTATACAATTAATAAAATTATAAATCTTATCTTTTAAAAAATCGATCAACAATCTTGCTTTTATCAAGTAAATTAGCTTATGCACATAAATGCTTGAAAGATATTTTATATAGGATTAGAGAGATCTCTATTATAATTTTTAATAAATATTAGATTTACCAATGACTCGCTCAAGCCTCCGACGCTAAATATAATTCCTCGTAACAAGTTCATTTTATATGGTGGAAAATTCAACATTTTAATAAATCGTGGAAACGTTGCAGATTCCATTCGCCATTCGATAATTTCCTTACATTCGTTATAAGGAAATATAGTTTTCAACTCGTCATGATATGGTATATTTGTAAGTGGCGGATCACTATAAAAAATGGCATCAATTAATCATAATTAATCAAAAAATCTTGCCAATTAAACTTCTTCATGTTTTATTTTTTATATTTTTATGAAAAATGTAAAAAAATATAAAAAAATGATGGAAAATTTCAGTAAAGATATACTGACGTGTTTTTACCTGTGTATAAGAGCACTGAATACAGTACCAGCTTGAGCTCGAATTCCATCTATCCTCTCAACAGCTTGCTGTGCGATACCACCAATAATACCAGTCATTAAATCTTCATTTAATACAGAGAATAGTTTTGCTTGCGATACTAGATTCGTCATTATCTGAATGTAGAAATTTTAATCGCAATCAGTTTTGTGATGCATATTGATAACAAAACAATTTTCTGCAATGGAATACGTACGTGTAGTCCAATCATAGCTGCTTCTCTTACCCAAGCGCCTATATCACCACGACTATCTATCGTATATTCTTTAAGAGCTAATAAATAACAATCGTATATATTTGGTACAAACGGTTGCCATTTGTCTGAAAAACAATTTATTTATTCACAATAAAGATCTTAAAGTGTTAATATATGATAAAATGAATAAAGACTCACCAGCTTCATCAATTCCTAATGTTTGCAGTATCATTGTTAAAGAGTGCAAAGCTTCTTTTCTACTCTCCGCCCATTTCAATGTGTTCTTAGATATATGAGTGCATGAGATTAACGAATTTATGATATCCTTCACTCTTTCACGGATTACAAATAATGGGAAATGTCCTATAAAAAATATAATTAATGAAATAGATGGAAATATCTTGGCACTTATAAATTGAATGCACCCTCGAACTTACCTATTGCTTGTGCAAATCCTATTCTAATGGACTGATTACTCGATTGTAAGGACTCCAAATAACGATTAACTATAGCACTTCGAGCATCGTAATCAATATTCACATAATATTCTAGAAAAAAGTTTGTATGTGCTTCAGCTGCTTTTAACTTAACTGTCGATACTTCGTGGCTCAAGCATTCTTCTAGTAATTTCTGCCAGTCATCTGTATTATTGATAGATATTATAAATATACACAAGTAATAGAACAAAAGCAATTGTTTAAGAAGTAAAATTTATTTTAATTATTAATACGTACCTACAATATCTGTAAAATGAACAGGAAAATGAACAATAGAACATTTCTTTATTAGTGTGGAACAAGCTTGTTTCATTAGCTCTCCTCCAAGACCTTTAAATTGTCCTCTATTTCTGATAGTGCGCACTATATCTTGTATATCAGCTACTGCTGTGGCTCCTGAATAAAAAAGTTAATCTTGTTGTAATCTCTAATAGATATTTACAGAAAAATAAAAACTGATCTCTGTATATGGTTTCACATATTCTTACCGATAATACATCCAATTTTATCATTAAAGTAATTGTATAACGCTTCGAGAATTTCTGCAGTGGCTAGTACTGCACCGTGTCTAACATTTAAGTCGATAGAGTTTAGCATGTCTAACAAAGTCGGCAGTACTGTATTTATCATGTAATGTGCATCAGTTACTGTTAGATTAAAAAGCGACTGCAACAAATTGCTAATGACAGAACTGAAAATTGGTAAATTTTGACATCGTAAACATTTAACCTAGCGTCATTGAGGTGCTAAAATGTTAAATGTTACATAGATAATTTTAAAAAGCTAATAACTTTTACATTTTTTTAAAAAAATGGTAGTCTTTTAATGTAGATAATCTGATAAAGTAAACCACTAAGAATATATAAAGCACTTTTATTTATATATTGTAAAACAAGTATATAACAAGAAATAGATGTTTAAAACTTTTCGGGTCATTATGACCCAGCCTCTCTGACGTCGGGTTAATTAATATTACTATTGAAATTCGAACTTACTCTAGCTGAAAGCTCCCTGATTGCAGTATCCCAATGCGTAACCTTTTTGGCTACTAAATGATCTATTAAGGGCTTCGTATATTCTTCATATTGTGCAATTTGTACGCTAACGGATAGTATTATAAAAATCAACCAAGTAATAAGAAATGTCGAAATATTTATCGAATTCTTTACCTGATTTTGAGATATGTATGACTCCTTACGCCAACTTCAAAATAGTCAGCAACAGTCAGTATATCTATGCCATGTGGAAAATTGCCTTGTCTGCCAACATTTTCTTGAAACGCGGCAGACGCCGCTCTCCTACAATTTATCTATCAGTGCACAACATATTACATAAATTACAAATATAATGCAAATGGAAATTAAATATGTATAAGTTTATGCACGAATTGTACCTCTCTATCGAAACATGTTACAACTAATAACATTGCAGCAATTTCTTTAACGTAACATTCGAAAACATGCGGATCGTAGGCTCTTGGAAAAGACCAACATATATAGCAAGCAGCATCTCTGATCAAATAACCGATCGATCCATAAGCTCTAGGTTCGTCAAAGACTAAGGCTTGCAGAACCACAGGAATAACATCGCTTAGACGATGAGGTAACAATAGACCACGCCTTCCTGAAATATGCACAATAAATATATACAAATGATGAAATAAAAATATATTGTAATATATTTGTAAACGCAAAAGAAATATACCAAGTTCCGCGAGTGCCAAACAACCACCATGCCATGCTGAATCTGATTCACGCCCAGAAAAGAGATTCAATACAAAACCAAGGACATCATCAGCTAAGTCTATCGGCAATCTCGCGGTTATTCTGCCAATACCTTTTGCTGCAGACCATCTATGTCATATTATAATATATTATAATATAATTAATTAATAATATATAATTATTATTATATTAACAAAACATATAAATACAATAATATATTAATTATTATAGTTAATCTAACTCTGTTTATATAGGTATATAAATAAGCTAAAATAAATAGATACAATAATCCATTTTTTGGCTTTTTGTTTGTTTTTTACAATTTTCTCCAAAATGAAGCGAATCTCTAAAAAATTTGTTTTGTTAGTTTATCAATCCCTTACGTTTCCAATGTTTGACATTTAAATTTGGGACATTTTTGTGTTCCAACCACAGTCATTCCATTCTTCAGAAGAATAGCTATGATTGGCTAGTTTCACAACATTGATGTTATAACTTCGACGTAAATCGAGCCATGTAAAATAGTCATTAAAAAAATTGCATTTGTTTTATAAAATATTTGAAAATTTTGTGACTTTTAAAATTGCTATTTTGAGTTTACATTAGTAAATTTTCAAATTTTAGAAAGACTACTAGAAAATCGAAATTTTCGATTTTAAATACTCCTAAAAAATTAAAAACACATTTTAAAACAATTTTTGATAATTTTTAAAAGAAATGACGATTAATTCTATATCTGTAGATATCATAAATAATAAGAGCCAAGGCGAGAGTTGCATATTTCGATCGATTTTCAGCTTGGTTTCGCCAAGCCCTGTTTTGTCTATGACGTTTAATGACGAGTTAATGTTATCTCCAATAAATGATTAATATATGTAATGGCATATATGTACCTTATAGTAATTGCTTTATCCCGAAGACCTTGTATGAGTTGCTCTATTATATCTTCAATGGCTGGAGGAATCTCCTGATCTTCATTGTCGTTTGAAATAGTTTTTTTAATACAAGTAATACTTTCAGTGTTATCAATATCATTCGCTTTAACGTTAGGTATGATATTTATTGGTCGACTCGTCTTCTGATAACGCCAGGATGCTAATTTTGTTCTCAACAATATCAGACCTATCAAAAAATGTAAAAAATTTTGAACTTTTTATATTTTTCAATTTTTTTTCAATTTACAAGAAATGGATATGTGAAATTAAATATATCTCAGAGCTTTTAATACCTATACGCTGAACAACTTTTATTCCAATTTTTCTAATGAGGTCTGCTGGATTGTCACTCAGTCGAAGTTTCAACATATTATCAAGAAGCATTTGACTGTATGGTTTAACATCTTCTCTGGCACTGTGCTTTAATATTGAGGCTATTACAGCCAGAGGTCCATGTCTCAAAGGATCATCTTCTATACACTAAAAAAATGTACAAGAAATACTTAAAAAATCTGCAACAAATAATAACACGGCTACTTCCAGTCACCAGAGGCATAATAAAACTGGGACACCCAGTATATACAAGGGATCTCTGCATAGTACCTGCTATGGCTAAAACTGCTATGGCTTTAGTATATGAAAACAAGTCGAAAATGTATATAATAAACATATGTCTAATTCCTATCGGTATTTTAGAGTTACACGATATTAAAGTAAAAAAACATGAATCGTAGTAAATGTTGTTTAATGTTTGTCATTCTGCATTCTGAATTCGTTCTCAAAATCAAAACACATTAAGTGATGATTTTCTGTATGAACGTTTCTTTACGATTACTATCCTCATTGGACTGGAAGAGGCTAGGACACTTCTATTAAATGGCCAGCAAAAAGTTCCAACCTCACCCAAAGGATTTTTTTTGGAACAAATGAAAGATCTAGTCTACCAGAATAAGATTCAGAATGCAGAATTATTATAGCAAATGATACTTAACGCTGTCCAATATCATCCACAAAACTCCAAATATTTGTCATCAAGTTCAAAACAATTTATTAATTCGTGCTAAAAAGTGTGTCAAAGTAGGAGATTTTTATCTCCTAATATCTTTCGTAAAGCGTTAAATAGAATAACGAATATTAAACAAAATTTATTATGATTCATGTTTTCTTATTTCAATATAAGAACTCTAAAATCGTTTGGAATCAGACATGTTTACTAGATATTTTCGACTTGTTTTCAAATGTAGTTTTCAACTGTAGCAGTTTTGATACTATATGTAACCCTATATATATACATATCCTCCTTTAAAGAGAAATGTTACCTTTAAGCACCACATAATCATTTCTTCCAAGTATAACTTCTTGACATCAGATCTTGTTAAAAAATTTGCTATTAAAAACACAGCTGCCACAGCGCAAGCATCTTTTAACAGGCAATATAGTTTGCATACCTTTAAAATTCTAAAACATACATTATATAAAAGTAAAAACAATATATTTTCTCATCTTTCAATGAAACTTTGCTCCAATTTTCCTTTGATTAATAGCATCAATAAATACCTGACAATAATAGTCTGCTCTGGGTCTACATTCTCAGACGTCTCTAAGCGAGATAGAGGAAATGGTATCTTCGAGATAATAGACAACCAGACAAGTAAAACATATCTCGTTTCCCATGTTTCCACATCATTTGAATCTTGCTTCTCGAGCATTCTTAACACAGGCAAGAGATCCACTACTTCGTGCGGGAGATAAGTAACGATTCTCTTATACGTCTTCACGGACATGATAATAAATAGATACTTGAATGTATTGTGTTTGACATTTTCCGGACAATCATCGTCCTTGATAATCGACAACAGAGATTCTAAAATTTTCTCAAGATACGGATCTAAAAGATGATGCTGATCCTGATACTGAGATAGAATAAAATTGAAACGATCCCTGTTCCGCTCTACAAGACTCGTCAATAAATCCGGTCGTCTTAATTCCGCTATCAGAGCGGTCACCTCGTCCACTTCCTTAAATGTGCTAAAGCCGCATCCCACCCTCTCCGGGTCCGCGCAATCGTTCAACACCATTATCTAAATCTCGTCAGGTTCGCTCGTAACTCGCGTGAATCAAATCGCGTGATGAAACATTCGTCGTTGAGGTAACCATAACCATGCATGCACCAATTTTGACAGCTCCGGCTCATCAGTGTTGCCAACATGCTGATAGACAGAGTTACCAAAGCTACGGTCCACTTGAAGCTACAAATGCTCCGAAGCATTTTTTGATTGGTCAATTAATAAAATTCTTCCTTCCGATTGGCCAATCAAAAGCTTCGAAGCAGTTGTAGCATCAAGTGGACCGCACCCTAAGTTCGGAGATTTTCCCCTAGATTTGGGGAATTTTCATCTCCACCAAAAATTTTTTGAGAGAACAAAAAGTTTAGGGGAATTTTCAAGGGATTTTTTAGGATAAAAATACAAAGATTAAAGCGGGGAACATAGACTCTTGCACAACGCATAACACATAATACATAAGAAAATGTACCAATCGAAGTTCTTCGTTTCCTTCCTTTCTGTAAAATAAAGAACTCTGATTGGCTACGTTCAGCAGAACGTTTATTTTACAATTGTTTGGAAGTTTTCTTCGCGTTGATTGAATTATGCTTTTAAATCAAGAGGGTCCTATTTCAGCAGAGAATCATAAAACTATTGTAAAACTGTTATGTTCTGCTGAACGCAGCCATTGGTTCAATTTCTTATGCCTCATACGTTATGCAAGAGTCTATGCTTCTCGTTTTAGAGTCGGTTTCATTCCCTAAGTTCGGATCTACAATAGGTGTTTTAAGCTGTAAACCATAAGAAATTGACCAACTGTAGTCGAATACGAGGAGAATAATTGATTATGGTTCGTCCATTTCTTAGTCTGGATCTACAATAAATCCCTAACAGCACAAACGTCGATATGTCGACTATAAGTTGACTTTGCTAAGTCAAGCCTTTAAAGTCGACTGTAAGTCGATTTTGTACAGATGTCCTTCCAATGTCAACTTTAGGACGTCTAGTCGATTTACGCTCACAAAGCTTAAATGTGGAATTATTTCGTCCTTGTTGTTTAACTATAGTTAAACAAGGATAAATGCTGTTCATGAGCGTGGACATGAATCGGACCACAGCCTAGAATAGTCAACTTAAAGTCGGCTTATAGTCGTCTTTAAAGTGGGACATTGTATGACTTAGAGACGTCTCCGTGTCATCTAAAATCGACGTCCATTTTTCAGACGTCTAGAAACTATTATAGTTGACTTAGACTACTTAGAGTGATCAGTAGACTCAGAGATTTAGTAGACTACTAGACTCAGTATGTATTAAACTCAACATATTATACATGATTTCATGGATGAAACTGTATAGTATATCGTAAGTTTCAACCATGTATTATGTAAAATGGCGCTTCTGTTCGCACTTCGCACTACTAACCAGAAACTACAAAATAAAAATAAAAATAAAACTATAAAATAAATAGGTGTATCGATATATTAAGCGGAGTGCACTAAGCAGTCAGCCAGTTATAAATTAAAAATCCTGAGCGATGTGATAAATTTCCTAACAATAGTTAACAATATATTTAGATAGGCTATAGTTTAATTTACTTATTTTATTTATATTATTTTTGATACGCTTTCAATAAATAATACTTTCGAGTCTGAACGCTTATTATTTTCGTGAATTTAAAGCTGCCTGTCGTAACTATCGCACATGAAATAATGAAATCATGTATGGTATACTATATAAAGGCCACAGCACTGGACCAATAAGAAGATATATAAATCAAAAAGGTAACTTTTTAAGGTGAATATTAACTGATCCATGCCGATTTCCACCAATGTAGAATAACTTTAATCTCGTTTCAATTTACTCTTCATCTTTTTCTAATTTTTAGAATTATAAAAAGACGAAGAATAAGGCTGGAATCAGATTACGCATTGAAGATTGAGATTGAAGATTGAAATTTGACCAATGAAGACAAAGGAATTTTAGCTCTTATAGTTTTAATTGGTCAAATTTCAATCTTTCAATCTTCAATCTCAATCTTCAATGCGTCTGATTTCGACCTAAGTTGAACCGAGATTAAAGTTAATCTACATTGGAAATGGACACTAGTGATCTAATTATGCAGTACTCACTGTATTGTATTTTATTTGAAGTGGGTTTTAGAATTTTAACATTTATATAATACATTTTATACGTTTTATACGATATTATATGTTTTATACGTAGGAAATATAAGAAACCTCTTGCAGCGCTAAATTCCAAACCTACCCCCCACATGAGGCGACTGTGTCGCCACCTATCGACGCTCACAAAGGCGCGTCTTAATCATCTGAAATAAGCGCTTATTCGCACTATACTTGTACCACACTATTCGTAGTGTTCGTAGCGCTTCACTCGCATTCGCTCGGTCTCGGTTCGTCGTGTAGGTTGCGTATGAATCGTATATAGGAAGGGTTTATCCCTTATCCTTGACTCCGTAAGTGTGTCGCGGCCAAGTTATCTTCTGCTGTGATCGTCATCACGCTCTCGTCAACTCTCGTGTGCCTTCGGACCGATCAAAAGGAAGTCATCCAACCGACCAATCAGTCGCTGGAGTTAATCGCGCCTCCGTCACGTATCTCCGTCGCGCTCTAACCTCAATTGTATCTCTGCGTCCATCACGCTTCCTCTTCTCTTTAACGCCCTGCCCCTCCATCCTCTCGACGCGCTCCTCTCTTTCTCCTCCTCCTCCTCCTCCTCTTCCTCCTCCGTCGTCGCTGCCCTCTTCCTGTCGCGCGTACGTTCCGCGCCGTTTGTCTCTTCCTCTCCCGCCCTCTCTCTTTCTTTCTCTTTCTCCCTCCCTCCCTTCCATTTAGAATCGACTTAGTGCAAATTTACGTGTGTGTACTACGGACAGCATCGGACATCCAGGATGCAAGCCATCAAGTGCGTGGTCGTCGGCGACGGGTACGTAACACGCGGTGAGCCACACATCCGGGCTCGGGCGCGACGAGGACGCGACGGGGACGTTTACTCCCGGGACGCGATCCAAACTGTTACCTGCTCTCACCTCCTCTATCGACCTCTTTCCCGTTTTCCTGGAGTGCGAGCGTGATGGCCTCGTCTCGCCAACGAAGCTCTACCACGCCCGTATACGGGTCTCGCGATATGACGTTGACGTGTTCGCGAGGACGTGACATTTTTCTCTGTGCCACGGTTGATGACCGATGACGAAAGACAGCGCGGCAGACCAATTTGTTAGCTCAGTCTAGAAGAAAAGACCTGTTTCTATTGTTGTGATTGGAAAATCATTCTGCGCAATGATTCATCTAACAAGATGTTTCCTGAGAAATAAACTTATTCTTATATTCGTATTTATATCAGCCAGCAGAGTAATGGATAATACTATGCATATTAATTGCTATATTTTTGTTCTCTAGTGCGGTAGGTAAAACATGCTTATTGATAAGCTACACCACCAATGCATTTCCTGGGGAATATATTCCAACGGTATTCGACAACTATTCTGCGAATGTGATGGTCGATGGAAAGCCGATTAATCTTGGCTTGTGGGACACAGCCGGACAAGAGGATTATGACAGACTACGGCCGTTGTCTTATCCACAAACTGATGTCTTTCTCATCTGCTTTTCGTTGGTGAACCCAGCAAGTTTTGAAAATGTGCGTGCCAAATGGTATCCGGAAGTACGTCATCACTGTCCTGCTACTCCAATTATTCTAGTTGGCACTAAGCTAGATCTGCGTGAGGACAAGGAGACCATCGAGCGTTTGAAAGACAAAAAATTAGCTCCCATTACTTATCCTCAGGTTTGTTTTCATTATTTCTATGCATTGATACAAAATTTATAAAGTGACCAAAAAGTATACGTTTGGATTAAAATTATATGTGTATATTATAGAGAAAGAGAAAGAAAGAAAGAAAGAAAAAGTGAGATAATAATTGAAAAGTTACATTTTGATTGTGTAACAAATACATTGCAAGTTAATACAAATATTAGATGTAGTAAAAAGAAATCCATTATTTTTCCAATAGATGGCTTTAGTAATCTGTATCTCACAACGCGAAAACATGGTATTGCAAAAACTCTATTATTTCAAAATGTGTCTCATTCATAACAGGGTTTAGCAATGGCAAAGGAGATCGGTGCTGTAAAATATTTGGAATGCTCCGCTTTGACACAAAAAGGCTTGAAGACTGTGTTTGACGAAGCGATACGCGCTGTACTATGCCCGGTTCTGCAAGTGAAGCCAAAACGCAGATGTTTCCTTCTATAATATTAAATGTATCCCTCTTTGCACGTTGGTACTGGAATGTGCTAAAAGTGTCTCATCTCATCTCCAGTGTACCAAGCACTAATCGAATCAATCGGGTAAATTATCGACTATTTGGAACCCCAGTTGTACCAGCCTATATCAGCTTAAAGGCTGCAATCATCTACCAGCATAAGCGCACAAATGTCAGTTCGGTATAAATTTCCAGCGAGCAAAACAAAAGAGGGTTCACAAGGGAGAATCGTGAATTTGAGATATAAATTCGTTTTTATGTGGCCTCTACCACATTTTAAATGAAAATATAAATTAATTATTGAAGTTTACTGCTGTCTATGCGAGCCAAATTTCCAGTTTAGACAGTTTAATCACATTATAGGGCTATAAATGCAAATTGACTGGATGTTCTAAGCAAAAGGAGTGTAAAAGAAGCCAAAATAACTGAACTAACTACTGTACAGTATACTAGAAGTACGTTATTAATATTACAATTAATTAATAATTATATAATGAATGGGTAAAAGAAAAAAAGCAAATATTACTATATAATTGTCCAAACATTGACTGTATACTGATCAGTTTAATCAAAGAGGAAAACCATTTTATGCTATTCGCTATTGTACATTTTAGATAGGACACGTATAGTTAATGTATTTAAAATGGAGGAAAAAAGAGAAAAAACATAGTAGTTTTCCTTATATTATAAAAAAATTTCAATATGCATCAAGATATAAATTCAGAGAGAAAGAGAGAATATTTTTTAGAGATATGTGTGTAGAATATATGGCAAACCTCTTTGGAAGATATTCATATAGATGTTCATTATAAATGTGAATAACGGTAATGCCACGCATATATACATTTCTCCAAGTACTTAGAGCAACCATAAGTATTTTTTTTTATTCCAAGCATTCAACACAATATGTTATCAAAGGCTTTAACAAAAGCTTCAACAGAGTCGTGTTTTCTTTCACAAAGAGATTAATCTCTGAAAAACACTGGTCTGTTACGTTCGTAAAAATCTTAGGTTTATTTGAGAAATTGTATATAAAAATCTAATTGAAGGTATTAGATGCGTAATCAAATGCCATTCAATGTTCACTGTGCACGTCCTATATTTAATTCTGTTCACATATGCAATAGTTTAAAAATAGTTTCGCTTCGAAGATAAGTTCAATTTTGAAATGAGATAATTAACCCATAGATACGCAAAAAATGAAAAAAAAAACTGATAACTATATTTTCCGAAGTGGAATCGGCGCAGCGGCCGCATAATATGGCTTCCTTCTTCCACTAAATTGGTTAACATTAAATGTTATTACATACCGTAATTTAAGAGAGAAAAAAATAGCTAACTGTACAAGAGTTTTAGATGTATGTGATATAAGTATAAATGTCAAATTGTGAGTTTAACAGTTTCTCTGCTTCGTGTTGTTTCACTTGCAAGTGATGATTTTCTGATGCGATGATAATAATCTGTGATTAGTGCGCACAATTCATCACATTCTTTCTCACAGGGAATTTCCGTGTGATCATCAGGTCGGAATTAAAAGAAAAGGAGTGTAATGCTGCATTTAAAGGAATAGACTATCGAAGCAGAGGACGCGCGAATATTTCATGTATGCGAGAAAGCGAGAGAACTATTGTATGGAAGAAAGAACGAATGCGAGAAGTACGAGTGTGTAAGTATGTAATGAGAGAAAATCTGCTATGATATAACAACTGTGTACATAAATGCTGAACTTCGAATGTATTCTTTCTTATTATCACGTATAATGTATGATTTTGTACATTGTAAGTGGTAATATGAACCATATACATATATACATATATATATAAAAATAAATATATATATATATACATAAGTCACTGATCGAATCTAAATCGTTACTTGTTTTTTATATATATATTATAAATATATATAAAACAAAATGCGGGGGAGGGGAGAAGCTGGACCAAGACCTAATTAGACTCTCAATTGTCGCAGATCTATATTAATCTCTGTGCAATCTGTTTGAGAAAGAAATAAAGATTCGGTCCGCACGGAAAAGAATCACTAAAACTATTGTAATTAAATATGCTTTATTAAATGGGTGTTTATTAAATACTCTACTAATTCTTTGTCGAGACAAACATTTTGCGATGCGATACGCATGTATGTTATTATGCGGCGGTGTCGAAAAACGTGTTGATTAGCGTCGATATCTGATCGGGCGTATACTTTATGTATTTCGCTGGATTCTTCGAGAACGACGTGCCGCGATACTTGTTGTAGAACGCGGTGTACAGCGGTACAATCGCCTCATGCAATTCCTTCCTTAACTCTTCGCGCAAACATCTGTCAGGCACCGAGTAAGAACGCTGACACTTGGTCACTTCCTCGAGTTCTCGTGCGAAACCCAAGAACTTCTCCTTTAACATTTTGGCGGCGAGATCTATGTGAAGGAAAAACGCGTGCGGAAATTATTGCAATTAATAATAAGTCTAGATCCATCAAGAACACTTTCATCATTGTTTCAGAAAGTAGACACGTATGTTTCTATTTATTTCTGTGACTTGAGAGAATCTTGTTTATAACCTGATTGAAATTAAGGTACAAACCTGGTTCGTCTGCGAGATATGATCGGGCCTTGGTGAATGTCGTAGTAACGTAATTGTTTTTGTCTTTAAGAAGTAGATCGTAATATGTTTGTTCCGCACTTGGCTCGGCCAGTAAGAGTAGCTCCATAAGAGAACTTCGACGGAGAGCATTAACTACGTAATTATGATTATTCAGCCGAAATAAAGCTCGTAAAGCGAGATCGGAATAAGACGCATCGCTTTTACTCACTAACGCCAAATTCAGTTGAGCAAGAACTTTTTCTATAAGAGGACAAAACAATTTTCGTCAAATTAACAATATTTTCATTTCAGCTGGTTTATATTTAATTACAAAGAATAAACAATATGAGCATGGACTTACTGATGTATACACTGAGAACCATTTTATGTACATTTTCCGGCTCTTTCGAGTGTAACGCAGACTGATCTGTGAAAAGATTGCGTTGAAGAACAGTACCAGCCATATCCGCATATTCGGCCAGTTGTTCCAGAAAAATCAAGACATTGCTAGTTCCTTCCGCCACGGTACCGTCCTTTGGCAAACCCGCACCAGATTCATTTCTCACACTTTCCGCGAACTCTTCCAAAGCTTTAGCTCCCTATAAAATATTGAATAGTTTCTTTCATTATGTCGATTATACATCTTCTTAACAGGAAGTGGGAGGGAGGTTTGTATAGTTAAATTGGAGGAATTTGTATTTCAAGGAAAGGAATAAATGGACATCGTTTAAATGTTGTAAGTTTTATATTGTAAATCAATTTTCTACCTCTCAAGAAGAAATGATTTTGGTGAAATCTAAAATTTTACTGGATACAAATCTAAAAATAACTTTGTTGGACTATTAAAGTAATTGTGTTAGAAACTTATACTGGAATATTAAGATTTTTTGCATTGCTTATTTTTTAGTTTTCAACATAATCATTTGTTTCAATAAAAATATTTTCAGATCTGTATCCAGCAATATTTTAAATCTGTCAGTTTAGATGTGTCTGTGGAACATTTTTATCCTCTAATAATAATTCTTCATTTTAATTAAATTTTATTACTACACATAAAGGGCTAAAATCTATATAAAAATGGCAAGGATCTTTCATCTCAATTTGGCCATACAAATCTATTTTCCCTTGAGAAAGGATTTTAATTTAGAAAACGATTTTTGAAACAAATTTAATGATTTTTTTTTTCTAAAAGAAAGTTAGTAAATATAGAAATGTAAGTGTAAAAATGTAGCCTAGTGGTTTATAACTTTAAAAACATTGAGAGATTATTGATTTTCAAAAATTCATGTTAAACATAATTGTAAAATTTCACCGGTTTCTATTTATAATAATTCTCTCATCATATATTGCTATTATACCTATATTATTAGTATTTCTTAAAAGTGAATAATCTAATCTAACATATTGAAGTGTAATCTCCTTTGATATAAAAATATATAAAAATGTCGCGCATAGAACGATATCGGAAATGTATAAAACATAGATAGAAACTTCTTTTTTTATATATTGATTCATTTAATAAGCATATATCTCGCAACTGCTTTATATCAATCGAACGATACTGAATCATGTTACTTACATTTTTATTCTTTAAAATATTAGATAAGATATGTTTGCTGATAAGACACATTATCAATGTATTTTCAAAGAGTATTGATTAAATATTAGTGAGAAACCCTTATCAGAAACCCTTTATGATCTTATTAATTAATTTATAAAACATTTTAATTATAAATATTAATTTAATATTTAAAATTCTAAATTTCTTTAAAATAAAAATTTAAATCATACAGTCATTTAAATGTAAGAAAAAGATGAAACATACGGTTGAGTGTAATGTATCGAGCACAGATGCAAATTTGGAACGGAGAGCGTAATCGCAACCTTCGACCGTTCTCTCGAAATCGGGCTTCAGTTCGCCGAGGTGTTTCAAAATTGGGAAAACCACGAGAACGGCAGAGAAGTCGCGTCTCGTGATACAACGTTTGGCGCGCGTAGCTATGCTGTCTCCATCATGTGCAACCAAATCCATTGCGTCGCGTACGGTGGCTTCAAGCACTTGTGCATGCAAGGAAGCCGAAAGAATCTTCGCGACCAATGCACGCTCAGCTTGTATGAGTTTGTGTAGGCCGGCCGCTAACAGAAGATAATTCTCCATCTCTTGTTCATCAGGTGCCGCATCCTCCATCGAGTACGGGATAAGCTGCGTCGGTTTCCTAGACACTGAATTCAGGGCCAGATTCAGCCTCGTCGTTTGCGACGCTTTCAACAGCATTCTGTTGGCTTTGTCCAATGCGTGCTGCAGCCGTCGCGAAGCTTTACGTCCCGCATTCTCTTGACCATCTAGAGAGTGTCGGTTAGCGAATTTTGCTCGCTGTGGATAATACATTCATATTAATAATAATATCTAAAAAGCATCATATTTTTACACACAAACACACACACACACATATATATAATTATTTATAATATATTTATAACACATATATATAATTATTTACAGGCATAGGGCTTCCACCATGGGTGCTACCACCACTGGCGCTTCTCTGATGTTCTTTGAGTAGTAACAGAGATCTCAAGACGATGGCGGAACGTACGGAAGCATACATCTTCGTATGTCTACGGTGACCTCTTTCCTCGAGCCATTCAGCGATCTTAAGCAAGTCGCTCATAACGCTCTCGGGCAATTGATGACACAAGGACTGTGGCGCATCCTCGCCATTGGTGTCCTCATCAGAGCCAATTAAATCCAGAAGCACAATAGGAAGGATTGGTCGACTTTGGCGATTAAGAATGTCATGGAACTCAGCATATAGAGATTCTAGGCCAATTGAAAAGAGACCTGTGATATTTTGTAACTCGACGGAGCTAGGATTGTTTTTCTGGAAGTACCGCTGAGCATTGTACAGTCGATTCATGGCTTCGAGAAAACCATCTAAACCACCAGGTCCACTTGGTTCGGCACGTACTACAGCTTCTACTTCTTGACATACACCATAATATCCAATAGCATGATCCAGCACGCTTAAAGTTTTCTCTATATCTGTAATACAAGAGTGAGAAAAAATGTTACAAAAATTTTTTAGGAAGATGGAATTTCAGAAATGATAATAATGAATCAAATGCTTACTGTGTTGTTGTGCTTGAAGATTTTCAGTCTCATTGTAAACTGGAAGTATTGTACGGCGGAGCGTAGCTAAACGGTCTTCTAAGGAAGAGAGTATTCCTACCACTCCATTCGTTAATCGTCGGCTGCGTTCCTCTGCCTCCTTCAGTGCTTCTAGAGCAGCGATCTCAGACTCCAGTTTGCACTGTATTTCGAATCGCCTTTCGGAGGTGTCGGCGCGTGTTGCATGCATGTTTACTTTCACTGATTTTTAAAATATATAATTAAAAACGAAATTAATTGGCTTAGCAAACAATCTATTAGAGAACTATGAATGACTGTAATATCTTTGATAGTCAATATTATCTTCAGAGTCTAATGTAAGGCCCAAAGTTATCCAGTTATCTGCAACATATCAAAAATATATATATGTAAAAAAATGAGTTACAATTTTCTTTAATCTTTTTTTTTTCAACTGTAATCACTTATATTTGATCAGTTTTTTAAGGGTGTCTTTCATTGAATGACACAAGTCAACACAAACCCTTTTACACTGAGCACTTAGTACGCGTATTAAATTAATTAATAACTTTCTATGTATTTAATAGGTAATTAAGGAACCGCACATTTTCTGTGACAGTAAAGAGTTCATGTCACTCCATGTCCCTCTCTACCCATGGCACACATTGACAGACTCACACATACAAAAACGTAAAACAGTAAAATGGTTACGTTCAGCTGATTCAGCAGACTCGTACGTATATGTAAAGCCGGAAACACAAACGAAAAGCACACAGGCAATAGGAAAAGGAAATAACGAATTTCAATCTATCAGAAACTATGTATACTAGAATGGATGCTTTCTGATAGGTTGAAATTTCTTATTCCCTATTCCAATTACCTGTGCTTTTCATTGTGTTTCCGACTTAATATTTCTATGTGGGCTGTTCGGAAATATTGGCCCGTATTCAAAGAGTCGATCGTGGATTTTGAAAGGAGGTAAATATTACAAAAAGGCAAAGGTTACTAGGTATTGACCAATTAAATTATGAATACTCTAGTAAATTTGCTCACTTTTGTAATTTTCACCTCATTTCAAGGGGGTCGATTTTGTATTTTCAAACAAGGTGAAAATTACAAAAGTGAGCAAATTTACTAGATGTTGACCAATTAAATTATCAATATTCTAGTAAATTCGCTCACTTTTGTAATTTTCATTTCATTTCAAGATACAGAATCGATTCCAAAATATACAATCGATCTTCTGGGTGCCTCCGTATATCATCTTATTTATTTAATACGGAGACACTCGAGTAACATTTCCGAATGCAATTTAGGTCTGTTCGCGTTGCATGCACTTTTTGCACTCAGCATCTTCGCTTTCTTTCTTTATAGCGTTCAAATATATATCTATCTCATTTTAGTTCCAAAATATTGGGGGGATTTAAAGTAATGCGAACAGACCTTGATTCTTGTTGAAAAGCTCCTGGAGTCATTATTGTCGATCACATTTGAATGCTACTCTAGATTCGGATCGCGCAGTCCACCTATGTCTTTGAAGAAATTAAAAAAATTTTTCAAATAACCTTCGTAATTGAATAGCGGTGATTATCGAACGATTTAACAGCGACTGAGGTGTGTCAAGTGACCAAATGTGGGAGTAATCTAATCAAGTTTATGGATACGACGTAATCGCGTTGTCAGAAGCGCGTGAGCTGACGAAGTTTGATCAATTGTTTATCACGAGGTATATTGACGCATTTTCTATATGTATACACATTTCTTAGTTCTGCGTTACTCCAATAAATTTATCAGAAAACAAAATAATCTTTTTCCTAAATTATTAAAAATTTGTTTAAATCATCATGTTGCGAAAGTTTCTATTGCTTTTTCGTAATTGTGAAACACGCAATTTTTTGCCTGCTCAATGTTTGGATTCGAACATTGAGAAAAGGTCAGAAATTGATAAATTTACGGTTATAAAAGTTCTTTCCAGGTAAATATTTTGCCAATTTTTTCTCGAGTGTCTCGGCATCTTTGTTTCGCAGCTACAACAATCGAGCAATGGAAAAGCCAGTGTCGTCTGACATAGTCATCATCGCGGGTAATTCTCACCCGGAATTAGCAAATCTAATTGCAAGGTGAGTGGCAAACAATAGAATGTAAACATGAAAGCTAATCCATTTTTAACAGTGATATTTTGATGTATCATTATGATTGGATTGTACTTCTAAATGAGACATCCTTCTGATTGAGCTGAACTTTTACAGGTGATTGTTATGTTGTATTGATTATTTATGAATATCTTATTTTTGAGTTATTTGTTATTTAAATGATAAAAATTAAAAGAAACAAATGACTAAATAAAAATAATTCTATTTATCCATATCTTACATTGGAGCATTTGCTAACCTTTTCAGAATGAGATAAAAATTATAAAAGTGAATCTATGATATTAATGTATGATAGACTTATTAATTTAGTAGTAAGATGAAAGATTTAAATATATCTAAATATAAATATTTTTTTTAATGAAATAACTTAATATTTTAATAATACATTATTTGTAGTAACAATAATGTAATAATGTTCAGGATGATTGAGTCTATCATATACTAAAATTATACCTAGATTCGAAAAGATTAGCAAAGGCTTCAATGCAATATACCAATATGCACATATGTAGAATTATTTTCAGTCATCATTTTTCTCTTTTTTATTTTTTATCATCAAATTATAAAAAAAATCTGAAGATAAGATCTTCATAAATAATCATTATAAACCGTAACAATATTATCTATTAAATTTCAGTTCAATTGAGAGAAGTCCCATTTGGAAGATCATCCTACAATTGTTTTGCAAAATGATTTGTATCAACAATTGATCTGTTTTTTTTTTCAAGAATAACACTTGGCTATGGTGGAAATTAATTTAATAATTACTTCCACTTGGTGTTAGGTTATCAACAAAAAAAATTAAAAAATTATGAAATTTTGGTGGTACATAGAGGGTGTCCTGATATATACACTATTTTTGTATTGTCTGATTTCACCCTGAAAGCAACCCATGGAAATTGATCTATTTTTTTGTGCTTAGTTTATTATTTACTAGCGAAAAGAAATAAAACAAAATTTTACAGAGTAAACTAATTTTTTAAAATAAAATTGGTTGATTAGAAAATTGGTTTCATCATTAATTATTTAAAGAATAAAAATATATAAACACAAAAGCAAGATTAATCCATTTTAAAAATTAATTTGTTTCCTTTAGAGCTTGGCCAATTATTCCAAACTCCTTTAAAGGAGGGACAGTCTCAATTTTTAACTTTTCGTTCTATTTCACGCGTCCCAAAATTTTGTTCCAAATTAAGGATTATAAATTGTCCCTTTTTAAATATAAAAATAATAAATGTTTAATAAATGAAAATAACAAGAGTAAAATATAATTTTCAATATGTGAAGAATTTTTTTTTATTTAAAAATCCAAATATAAAATGTGATCTCGTAACTTGATATTAAGTTTGTTATGATCTCATGTGATATTAAGAATTATTAGTTATTTATAAAATATAATGATATGATATTGTTTATGTATTTTATTAATAATTATTTAAAAGTTTATCTATTAAAATTTAATTACAATTAATATTGAATTTTTTATAATGTAC
>JAANIC010006522.1:1101388-1174044 GCA_017607545.1 Acromyrmex charruanus
GTGATAATTTTTATTTTGGAAAATTATTTATTTAAAACAGATATAAAATAATGTTATGTTACCATAACAATTATTTCTATATTACATTATTTCTATATTATAATATATTCTATATTGCTACATACATAATATAAATGTGTGCATGCGTGCGTGTGTGCGCGTGTGTAGAATTCTAAATTGATTTATTTGGCAATTTAAATAAAAAATGTTATATAATTCTATCAAAATACAAAATTACAAATAAGCAAAATTAGGTAATAACTAGTTAGTAGGTTAAAAGTTAAATGAAAAGCTAATAACTTTTAACTTAATTTAATTAATTTTAAATAAATTAATTTTTAACTTAATTACTTTTAAACTTTAATTTATAAATTTTTTCTTTTTAAGTTAAAGTTTTTTTTATCTCTCCAAATGTCAGAATATTATTTTTTATAAAATCTTAATTATTAAAGAATTAGTTTTGAAAGAGCTCAATAATTGAATAGTGGGCGCCAATGATCATAGTGCCCAAAAATGAATATGCGTTGGATCTGTATTTAAAGAATGTTATCAATGTCATTGCGTCACGCTTTGTTTTATAGGCGATAAAGAATAAAAGCTTTTTATTTGCATATCAATTTTAAAGAATGCGCAGGCATGGCTAACACAAAGAGGAGTACAAGTTTATCTATATTGTAAAAAAGTTTACTTTTTTCTTTTATGATGTAAATATTAAAATGTAAAAATGCTTATATAAAAATAATAAAAATCATCAAATACGATAGGGAACGCCAACATGATCAAAGTTAGATGTTTCGAATAATATATATATTCTTTAAATTAATTTAAAGAATAATAAATTTTTATTTCAGATATGATTGCACACTGATAATTTTTCGAATTTTCAACACAAACAGTCTGAAACAATAATAATCCTTCCCAAATTAAATTAGAAAAACTATAAACTATATATATTTATTGCGTAAAATATTACCTCAACCAGAGTTCGAACTTCTCGACTTTCCGCGGCGAGTGTAATATGAGGTAATATTTTAATGTAATATGAGGTAATATTTTTGACAATAAGTTCTTTACAGTTTTTGTAATTTAATTTAGGGGGGATTATTAGCGTTTCGGACTGATTGTGTTGAAAGTCCGAAAAATTATCGGCGCGCATATCTGAAATAAATTGATTTAAAGAATATATATAGTATTTGAAACATCTACCTTTGACCGTATTGGCATTCTCTATCGTATTTGATTTATATATATGGTCGTTTCTTAAGTCTTAATAATAATAAAAATCAATTTTTATTGTACAAGAAATATATTTGTTATCTTGTAAAATTTACAAATAAAATATTGAATTCATCTATATTATAATTGTTTTGTTATTTAAAGTAATCTAATTTTTAAAAATTAGATTTAATTTCTGATTTAATAAAAACAATGTTTTTCAAAATTAACTTTTTACTTAACTTTAATTAGTTCAATCTTAACTTTAACTGAATCAGTTTTTTGTTCATTCAATCTTTAATAGTTTGCCCAATCCTACAAATAAGTATTGATATATATTTTAAGATAATTTGTTGCTTATCACTAATTATGACTAAAGTTAATACATTTAAATTGATTTGCTACAGAAAGGAAATGCAAAAGATATTTGTTGCAATGTTTTTTTTTTATGTTTAAAGTCGCTTGGGTGTGAAACCTGGTGGTTGCGCTGTGTATCACAAGTCTAATCGTGAAACAATGGTGGAAATAGGGGATTCTGTACGTGGTAAAGACTTGTATTTAATCCAAACTGGTACAAAGGATGTAAATAATAACATAATGGAACTTCTCATCATGGCCTATGCATGTAAAACATCATCAGCTAAAAATATTGTTGGAGTGATTCCATATCTACCTTATTCTAAGCAGTGCAAAATGCGTAAACGCGGATGCATAGTATCCAAGCTTTTGGCAAAGATGTTATGCACGAGTGGCCTAACTCATATTATCACCATGGATCTTCACCAGAAAGAAATCCAAGGATTCTTTGACGTTCCAGTGGATAATTTGAGAGCTAGTCCATTCCTTTTGCAGTATATTCAAGAATCCGTATGTAGTAAGATTTTAATGTAACTATTATAAATTATTAGTAATAATTATATTTTAAAGCATCTTGGATTATAATAGCAATTTATTTTAAGCGCGACCAATATCTTAAATTGGAATGATATAAATACAGATATGATGTATTTTTCTTTGTTAATAATATCATAGGATTATATCTTTACTTTAAGATATTCAAAAGTTACTCCATGTCTGTGTTATTTTACATCATACTTTTCTTTATATAAATTATACCTTCTCTTTGTCAGATTCCTGACTATCATAATTCTGTGATCGTTGCAAGAAATCCAGGTAGTGCGAAGAAAGCGACTAGTTATGCTGAAAGACTACGCCTGGGAATTGCAGTGATTCATGGAGAACAGAGAGAAGCTGAATCAGACATGAACGATGGTCGTTATTCGCCACCTGCGCTAGCATTGGCCGCACGTACGATGGAGGTTGGCGTTGGTGTACCTTTGCATCCAGCGAAGGAAAAACCACCTATAAGCGTTGTTGGAGATGTCGGAGGACGTATCGCTATTATGGTGGTGGGTAAAATTGCATTTTGCATTTATATTGTATCAGATCGACGATTTGACGAGAGAAATAAATTCGCAGGATGACATGATAGATGATGTACAATCGTATGTAGCAGCCGCCGAAGTACTTAAAGAGAGAGGAGCTTACAAAATATATGTCTTAGCTACACATGGTTTGCTCAGCTCGGACGCTCCTAGACTCATCGAAGAGTCTCCGATTGACGAGGTAATAACATTAAAACATTACATTAGTTTACATTAATACAAGGAAAACGTTTCTATGAAATTTTTCCAGGTCGTTGTAACCAACACGGTTCCTCATGACGTGCAGAAGATGCAATGTCCGAAAATCAAGACTGTTGACATCAGTATTCTTTTAGCAGAGGCAATTCGACGTATACACAATAAGGAGTCGATGTCATATCTGTTTAAGAATGTAACCTTGGAAGATTAGAAACTAGACAATTTTACATGAAAAGTTACACAGTTTAATTGAATAAATGACGATTGAAAGTCACGTAAGATTCAATGCCGGGGACCATGTCCAAAATACATATCCGTCTCTTAATTTTCTACACTATTTTTATATTTCTCCAATTTATGAAACAACAGTGAACGTATAAACTAATCCCTTGCGTTCATCAGAAAGAAACTAATTAGCTAAATGTTTTAATACATTTCTTTTTGTAGTCATCTTTTCTCTATATATTAGATTAATATAAAATAATCAATTATGAGGGCGCGCGTGCGTATTCGAATACGGGATTAAGGATGCGTTCCACTTAACGTCCGCAACGCACGCGTATATCATTTCATCCTTGTTTGACATTACAACGAAGATGAAATGATGCTCGTGAGCGTTGTTGACGTTAAGTGGAACGCATCCATAGTTGCATAATAGAAATTGTACAATTTTAGAAATTCTGTAAAGTCATTATAGATGTGTATATTATTATTCTGTGCTTAGTGATCTAGTTCTAATTTTATTGTATGATTAAAAATGTATTTTAGATCAAGACATAATAAATATATTTCAAGATAAAGATTTTCTACAAATATTTTATCAAATAAAAAGAAATGTTACAGAATACGTAAATTTGTAGCATCGATAATTGTGTCCAAAAAGGCCACAGATTATGTAAGAAGAGGAAATCAATCCGAATGAGTTTGTTGTCATGGAGATACACATAGTGAATCGATATGTTTTCTTCTATATTCAGTAAAGTTCGTATAGAGAATTTGTTGTTATTATTATCATCTTGATTCTAAGAGAAAGAAATCCATTTCAGATAAATATGGCATTGGATCTTGAATTAGGTAAGATTACCGTTTCGTTGCAAGCAGACGAAAAGAATCGTCGCAAACAAGCGCTAGAGGAAATATTGAAAAATATATCTCAGGAGCAAATATCAGGCAGATTAGATGACTTCGTTAAAATATGGGAGAGTATACATAGATTTCTAGTTAGAATCATGAACGATAATATGGAGGTGTGTCGAGATCTGACCGTAGGAATACTGAAAATATTTTTGGAAGCTCTGCCTCCCGATGACAAGTATATAATGTACATTATACCTATAATGTCCAGACGTTTGGGCATGCAAGAATTGATCGAGCCGTCAGAAGAAGTACGACTGAAATGCATTTCTCTTTTACGAACGATCATTTGGAAGTATAAGGATTTATTGGCACCACATATTCAAGATGTGACGGGAATATTGGCACGCACCGTTACAGATAATTATCCGAATGTTAAAAAAGAGAGCTGCAGATGTATATCAGATTATGCAAAAATTCTATCGAGGCATTTTTATTCACAATCGGAATATTTAATAAAACCTATCCTGACCAATTTTATGCATCAACACTACAGAGTTCGACTCGCCGCTATTGAAGCGATAGGCGATGTGATTCAGTATGGCAATAGCAAGTCAATGGAAGAAGTGGCAACTCCTTTGGCACAGAGACTTTTTGATCAAAGTGGGATTGTCAGAAAGGGTACGTTTCATATAGTAAACATTTAACATGATTTTATATAATTGTATTAAAACTCTGCTCGTATAATTGCATCAAATCTTAAAGCTGTAATTGAAGTCTCTGGCCGCTGGTTGATAGAGCTACCTGACAGATATGGTTGGTGGCACAGACTTCTTCCTCTAATTATGACAGGATTCCACGATGAACTTGCGGAGATTCGTGTAAAAGCAGCTGAGATGTGGGACACCGCAGGAAAATTGTACATACAGGAAAATGAAAACGACGAAAAGTTGAAGGATAAAATGGACTTTCTTACGGAAGAGCTAGAGCATTATCCTCCAGAGAGTAAATTAGTTTTGAAAATCACAGTCAATCATTACAGATTAATTATCAAATTGAGAATCAAATTATATAAGATCGTTTTTAGTTTCTAGACCGAATTTAGGATGTCGTGTGATTGCGCAACAGAATTTTTGCAAACTTATTAATGGTATCAGTGCCGAACTTGGAGATTGGTTACCAGATATACGTATGCGTTCTGCGCAATTACTCAGTATACTGATATTAAATGTTGAAGAAGATGTTACACAACATATTGAAAAGCTTTTGCCACCTATGTATCGGTAAGACTTACTTTTAATTATTTACTAGAAATTTTTTATAGAAGATAAAATTTAGATACAGAAATAAAATTTTAAATACAGAAATAAAAGTTTAAAAACTTTAAAAAAGAAAAATTTTTTAAAATAAGAATTTTATTATCGTACATGTGAGAATACAATCAATAAGAAATAAGAATTAAAGGCCCCCATATAAAGATGAAGCTGGATTTTTAAGCTGGAAATGTTTAAATAATTCAATTCATTTAAATATTTTCCTTTTACATCATTAAAATAGCTAGTAAAATCTTATTTTCTATTTAAATAATCATAACAATGTAACGACAATCATGAAAATCAATTATCAAAATTTTAGAAAGATTATTTATACTTTTAGAAAGACAAAAAAAATTCTATCTTAGACTAAAGTTAATAAATTATAAATTAATGTACTTAAAAAAATTAATAAAATTAAAAACTTAACGTATTTGAAAATAGCATTAAATTATCAACTTTTTTAACTTATTTTATATTATACGCACACATAATAATTGGTGTATAATAATAATTGGGTTAATTACGCGCACACACTTAATTGCTAACTTTTTAAATAGTCATCATCTTACTCTGCAAAATTATGTTATAAGTGATAAAACTTATGAAGAAATCTAATTATGACTCGTTATAGCGCCTGCAATGATGAGGATAAGAGAGTCATCGATTGCGTGGAAACTGCGGCGCGCTACCTGGGCTATTTCGTACAACCCAAAATTTACTGTCAGTTGGTGCTTCCCACTCTAGATGAATCCCCGACGATCGGACACTTACGTGTTTTTGCAGCGATCATTAGCGGTAGCGAAAGAAAGGCTCTATCACAACAATTGGACAAGATAACGAGCTTTCTGCAGCAACCGGATATCTGTCAGAGTAAAAAGAGCAACTATCAATGTCAGATACTTTCCTGCTGTAATTCTCTTCTTGTAGTTTGTAATGAGGTCTGAATACAATTCTTTCTTCGTTATACACACATCTATTACAGTCATTTGTTCACTTTAAAACTTCTTTCTGGATTAATTTTTGGATCTAATAATGTGTTATAATATGCAGGATTGTAAAGCGGTAACACAAGCTTTATTCACTGTAATATTCACCACGTACGCGATGAGTGTAGAGCCCTTCATTCAGGAAGAAGCCGATAGGCTCTTGGAGATACTAGTCAACATAAATTCACTAAAGAACATCGACGATCTCTTCTGCAATCACATGAAACCGTTGATAACATCAATTCACAATGATTGTGTCTCGTGGACAGTTTACAGTGCGGAATCGCAAATTTTCTGCGCTTGTTTGAGCCGCAACGGAATCACCATATCGCATAATATGGACCTTGTGTTACCCATTTTTAAAAAAACTATGAGTAAGGATGCCGATCCTGAGTTGAAGCTGCGGCATTTTATTCTACTTTCAGAGTACTTCCTGAACAATCAGAATTTATATTATTGTATCGAGGAACCGCATAGATTTGTGAGCACAATTATCGAGGAGTTGATCATGCCTGGACTAATTTGGACCGCCGGTAGAGCAGCTGAAGCCATTCGCACGGCCGCCGTTTGCTGCCTCTGCGCTATTCTACAAAACACAATAGTTAATCCCGACAAAAAAGACGAGATTAATAAAATGCAGTTGTCTACGAATGAGGAAAACAAGGATTCTAGAATATCTATAGCGGAACAATTCCCGTCCATCTTCGACAAGATCGTGCCTGTTTTAATTAGTCTGGTGGACGATAAAGCAAAGAAGACTCGACTGTATTCCATGCGCGCCATTCGTCTGTTAGTAAAAATTGGACAGAGATTGTCCTGTCTAGATGACGGACATGTACATCGCACGTATCCAGTGATACTGAAGAGACTCGATGATGGCTGCGACGATGTTCGCTACGCTGCAGTGGAAATGCTTGTGGACGTGTGGAGCGCTGTTTCTAAAGATTACGACATTGTCTTCAGTAAGAGTCACATTGATGCTCTGTACACGACAATGATTATTCACTTGGACGATCCGGAGTCTCGCTTCCAAGAGATAATGTTAGGTAACCATCAACAGTTTTGTTCTTTCTGTTAGAAATGTGCAAATTAAATTTTTTTACGCTAAATCGATTCAAATCTCGTTTTTTTTTAAATCTAAATTAAATCTAATCGACAATATTTTACCTAAATCAAATCGTTGCAGTATAACTTTTAATTAACAACATAATTATTATCAGATGAAATTATAAGACATAGATAATAAAAAGATTAATAAGAAGAATGTAACAAAAAATGTGAATTATAAAAGATTGAAGATTGTTTCTCTTATTTTAATGTTTGCATTGAAAATTAATTTTTACATAAAAATGAAAAGAGAAACAATCCAATGATCTTGATCGATTCAGAGCAGTAATATTCAAGAGATTTTAGTCGTTGGTCAGACACCTTGGATAATACTAATAATGGCGGTACTGTAACTTTCAAGCCTTATAACTTGAAAAATACTTAATGAAAATGAACTTTATTGAAAAGCTTTTGACATTGGCTATTTGATTCTGAAATCAGAAAGAAGAATAAGTTGTCCAATTAAAAAAAAATCAATGTGACCTTGATGTGATTTTGGCGACGCCACCCAAGATCAAATTGATAAGATAATTAAATAGATCTTTTTAAAACCTACAACTTTTGTCTATAAAATATTTTTCTCAAAAATACTTTCCGAGATATTCAGTCGGTTCAAAACTTTTGGTGGGCACTGCATATACAGAGTATACAAAAAACTTCTTAAATATCTTAAAAAAATTAACATTTCTGAAAGAAATATTTCATACAAAAATTATAGAGTTTTAAATGGCGCATTACATAGTAATAATAGAGTAGCCTTGGATATCATTGTTACATAAAAAAATCACCTTAAAACTTTTAAATGTAAATCCTAATCTTTTTTATTGCATATTCTTACAGTTGTTTTCGACAAAGGTCAAATTATGAGACTTGAAAGTTACGATATTAGCATTATCTAGGGCATATCGTATAGATTGCCTAATTGGATTTATATGGCATGCGTACATACATGTATATATCTTTCTCTCCTTCTCCCCTTTTCTGCGTGCGTACGTGTATAAGATTATCAATATATGTAATTTATATTCGAATATTTTATCGTCAGAAAATTTTCAAATAGTTCGTACATCTCTATTCTGTCGCGTTTTTCAAGATGATACGAGTAATTATATTTTATAAGTTTCAATTTAATGTAATGCAACTCTTAATATATTTCAATACAATACATTTTTTACAGTTTTAATACTGTTTTTCCAGACGCATTAAAGCGTGTTGCACACATCTATCCTGAGCTACTGCATCAAAAATTGTGTAGCTGTCGATCAAATTTCAGGAACAAAGCAGGAGTAGACACACTTTTGGAATATTGCCAAAGTATATTTAAACAAGATTAAATCTTTTTTTCAAATAGACATTTTTGCAATCCGATAGATATATGTTTTAACAAATATAAGTTATATGATCTTTCTAGATATAAGTTTTTCTCCGATAGATATGTGTTTTAACAAATATAAGTTATATGATCTTTCTAGATATAAGTTTTTCTATCATAAATGTTGAATCAATTAAGAACATTGAACTGCTTATAAACATAACGCCATAAAGTATTCAGTCTGGTACAGCAAGTTATAGATTAAATTTTTTTTTCCCCTAAGTAGGATTATTTCCAATTTATACAAATTATATACACAATTGAAATTAAGCTTTTATTCATACAAGTTCGTATGCTTTAACTCAAGAATATCTTTGTACAATATTTGGTATCATAAAATATTATTGATTGTTTAGAAGTATATTAAGGATTTATGCAACTGTACTATGTCAAACGAAAAAGTTCTTTGAAATATATTGCAAAATTTATAAAAAAATATTGGTTCATCTGTGGACACTTATTACTCAATATGATACCAATTCTTTTTTTTTTTAAATTAATTAAACTGTTGCTCATTAAAAAAAAATTATTAAATTGTTGTATAATTAAATTGAGGGTCATAAAATTATATTGTGTATATAGGATGTCCCAATAATTATTAGCACCTGAAATATTTTAGAATCTGTAGATCCCTTCATATCATGCAATTTTGGTTATACAAATTTTTCTCTGGGCCTCTGGTTCTTGAAAAGAACCATATACGAAATTCTAAGAAAATATGTAACGTATACTGTAGTATTTCTTTAGGCTATTTGCATAACTTTCTTGTTAAGAATAGGGGCTCTGGACCTTAGACTGGGTTTTCACCTAAAGGTGCTTTTTCATGCTGATATTCGATGCTCATTTTCAGCGCCAAAATAAGTGATGCTTGATATTCATCGATTGTAGTTGGTTGGTTCTTAGGGACTCTGCATAATAAAAGGAACAGAGGTCTTATTCTTGAAAAGTATCGCATACGAAAATCTAAAGAAATGCTATAGTATATGTAACGCATACTATAACGTTTCCCTAGTTTTTCATATGTGATTATTTTCGAGAATAGAAGTCCAGGGAACAGAGAACAGAGAATAAGAATTTCAACCTATCAGAAATCATGTATTGTGGAATACACAGTTTTTGGTTAGATTGAAATTCTTATTCTCTGTTCTCTATTTCTTGCTCCTTTTATTGTGTGGAGCCTCTTATATTTTGCAGCAGCGGTTTAAACCTCCGATGGAAACTTGGCCAGTGTTACTAATCCGTACAAATTAAAATCGTGTTGCTTAGGGATTTTTGTTAGTACCAACATTTTTCAGTCTAGTTTTTCGGAAAAATGTCATGTAACCCACGCATGATGTGCATGCATACATCATTTTATCTTTATAGTTCACCGAATATAAAAGAAAAATAAACTAATACATCATGCACGTAATGCGTGAAACGGAATGTAGCTTAGAGCTTTATGTAATGCGGCCTGATGCGGATGCGGCCACAAGAAGTACCCGCCCTTCCGTTTCCGTGCGCACTGCGCCGACTGCGCGCCGCGACGCCATGTTGTCAGTATCTTCCGATTGGCGAAGCGTGAGACGGAGGAGTAGACAAACAGGAATTAACAATCGGCCGCCGATAATCTGGTACGGATTCTCGTAAACGCGAGAGTCGGTCGTACTATCATAACTTTCACGAGTCGCTTGTCAAGCCGAGCCGAGAGAGTCCGAGAGAGTCGACGGTAAGTGCTGAGCGGTGAGCGCTGTGCCGGGTACTCGGAGTGTGCCGGACGAAGCGAGTAATCATTGTCACCTCGCGTTCTCCTCTCCAGGCATTAAGGCGAATTTATCACGGAAGTCTTCGTCTCCCGGAGAAATTCTTTACGTCGAAGCTCTGGTCTTTGAAGCCGCGCCGTATTACGTCTTTTCGTTCTCTTCTGAAAATGAAAGAAAAAAAAAAAAACGTAGAATCGAATAGTTTGAAGCTGATTTCGGATTTTAGTAGGAGTTGCGCGAAAATGCGCCTTGCAAGAGGGAATGACAAGAGTTGCGATTAGCACCCTTTTCTGCGCAGAGATCGATCGCGGAAATTACATTTCCAGTTCTGCAAAAACAGATGAGACGAGAATCGTAAAGAGAATAATAAGAGCGAGTGAGTGAGCGAGTGAATATGTGAGTGAGTGAGTGAGTGAGTATGTGAGTGAGTGAGAGAGAGAGAGAGAGAGAGAGAGAGAGAGAAAGAGAGGGGGAAAGAGGCCGAAAGTAGCTGAGAGGACCTCCAGCTGATCATCTTGTTCCATTTCCCCATGGATTTACTTGCCTTGTTGTATTTGGCTGCACGTTTCAAACAAAGCGAATACAATGTTCTTTGCAAGAGAATTTATTGTTCTTTTCCTTCGACGTGAAATCATGTACCTATTTCATTTTAAGTATAGAAGGTATATATTGGATTAAGGAAAAAGTCCCTTTACATGTTGTTAAAAAGATTTTCTCCATCAATATCTTCGTTAAAAATGATCAAAATTTAAATTTAGAAAAAGAATTTTATAGCTTGAAATCTCTAATTTCGGTTGCTATACTTTTTAAATTCTCTTTTAAACCTCTTAACCGAGATTCAACTTATTCTTTATCTTTTTCCAATTCTAGAATGATTAATTAATTCTAAAATGATTAATTAAATACACATACCATGTATATGTTTACATGTATCGCCGAAATCAAGATAGTTTAATAGAAATTCACTAATTATAGTACTCTACTACCTTCACTTATAATAGTATACTCAATTATAATAGTATTTTATTAATACATATAATATATCACTCAACAAAATTAAAGACTTGTTCCATTCTGTAAAAATAGACACATTTTAAGATAGAAGAACTTCGTCATCGTATCGAGATATTTAAATAAGCATTTTACAGCTTGAAATCTGTATTTCAGATCTGTATTTTAGAAAACGGTCTTACTGATGTTTTATGGAGTTACACGAACATAAATGAAGATGTATCAAATCTCAAAATTTTTTTATGTAATTTGCATAGTTCCACAGCGCGAATTAAAAATTGTACACAAATACGGTTTACAGCATTCGAAAAAGTGAATCTTTAGCTTTAAATTGCTTTTTTATTAAACTCTATGATTTTTTTTTATCGAGTTATTCAACATTGAAGCAAAAAAGGTTTTTAACTAAAACATAGTATAGACAGTTAAGGTATCAAGAGTCACGAAGATACTAAGTAGTTATATTTATCATATTTTTCCTAGTGGAACTAACTCGAACTTGAGTTTTCGAAAGCACTCACATTTGAGCGAAGCGGAATATGCGAAATGTTGATATTGATAGAAATTCGTTTCGCCAGTTTCTTATTTCTGCAGATCCTCATTTTCGCGTGTCCGCGTCTCATGAGAATCCTCTCTTACGCTTTTCAGTCCTGCTATTCGTGATTGTTGCGACGTGCCACTATTGCCAATTTCCAAATTTTCGAAGTTTTCGTCAGCAGATTCTACAGTGTCCTAAATTTTTTAACACACCGCTTATAGGAAGGGATAGAGCGAATTAAATTGAGTCGAAAAGTATCATTTTACAATTGTCGCAATTCTTAACGAGATATTAATGTCTAAAGATTATCAAATAAAATTCGATGATCTTTAGAAATTAATATCTCGTTAATTATTGCGACAATTGTGCTTACGCTTATCTGCCCCCTGGCGAAAATAAAAATTGGAACATAAGTCAAATGTAAGGGGAGAGTAACACAAGTATAAATGAAATTTTTAGGAGGCGAAAATTGAAACAGCGAAATGTAAAAGAGATGTTTACGCTTTTTCTACGTTTCATTGTTTTAATTTTCACATTCTAGAAGTTTCGTTTGAACACTGTTGCTCTCCCTTTATATTCGACTATACTATCAAATACACGCCTATTAGGAGTGACCGCTGGCTGCACAGAGATTTATTTACAAATGACAATAGTTACAAGTTATGCATGACAGCAAAAAAAAAAACAACTTCCCGCGTGCCTAGCGACTATGACCGATGGATATACATTTAGATATGTGTGAAGCTGGCGTCTCACTCGATGGAAACATTAAATGTTGAGAGTTCTGAGTTTATTTTCAATAGTTTTATATAGGTTAAACAAATAGTTTCGACCATTAAAGCCAAGAAACCGAAAATGCAAAATGAGACGCCAGATATACACCGCGCCAACTTTGTCTAACGAAGAACACAATTTCCAGACACAGTTTCTTGTAGAATTTGAAAAAATACATAATTTTAAAGAGAGGTCTGACGATTAATATCGTTATTTTGATTTTTAAATAATTTTTTTCTTCTCAAAAATGGTCTTTATAGGAACAAAGATAGGACGCTGTCCGATTTTAAATAATTCTGATAGTCTATGGTAATTCTCGTGTAGTTCTGAATGTATTCTAATGCTTTTCGAAGAGTTCTGATCATTTTAACTATTTGTTAATTTAAAAAATTTTTTTATTTTCATTTTTTTATTATTTTTGCACTGAAAACTCATTTTTATGTAAAAATGAATATAAAAATGAAAATAAAAGAACCAATCTCCAATGACCTTGATCTTAACAAATGTTATCCAGAACATAATCCTGAACAATAAGAAGTTTTAGCCGTTGGACACCTTGCGTAATACTAATACCGGTATTGTAACTTTCAAGCCTTATAACTCGAAATGTACTTCATGGAAAAATATTTTATTATAGTGTTTTGAAAAGCTCTCGAGATTAGCTACAAGAATATTTAATGAAAAATGGGGGGTTTTATTAAAAAATTCAACGTGACCTTGCCCTGACCTTGACGATGCCACCCAAGGTCAAACCAATGGCACCATCTTATATCCTCCTCGAAGTTCTAAAACTTTTGTTTGAAATATTTTTCCCTAAATTACACTGTTCAAGAGATATTTGAGTTGATCGATTAAAATTAATTAAACTAAATCTGATGCTTATTCTTTGATGGTTAGTCTTTGTTTTTCAATAGTTTAAACAGAAGTTATGTTTAAACGTTTATGAAATAAAATAAATTGAAAATATTAAAAAATTCATATCTAGGAAATTAATGAAGATAAAAATCTAAAAAAATAACTGAATACATATTTTAATATCAGGAATATATTAAAAAATTAATAAAAAAAAATCGGCAGAGTTGGTGACGAAGGCCGTCGATTTGGTGGAATGCATATATATATATAGTTTGTTTGTTTAAAGTATAAATATTAACACAAATTTATACAAATAACTTAGATACATCCTTAACTATTGCGAAGATTGCAAACTGATAGAGAACTATTTGACTCAATTTAGTCCACTCTATTTGCCTACAAGCAGTGTCAAAAAGTTTAGACCTTGTATATCGCACAATATCATGCATCTTTTAATCCTTTTTTTTGTCTCTTCTTTTTCTCGCAAGTCTTTTTATATATATATATTTATATATATATGTATATCTTTCCTGGTTTGAACATAGCGATGTCTGACTCTACGGGTGATCATGTAGATGCGTTGGATGAGGAGCCGGACGTGGAATCCAGTTATAAGCCTCCACCGGAAAAATCCATCGAGCAGATCTTGGAAACGGATAAGGAAGATGAGAGTTTGCGCAAGTATAAAGAGACGCTTCTGGGAGAAGCAAAATCCGGCGGCATTGTAATAGGTAGGCATTTACTTTTATAAATATACGTATAATCATTAGCTATAGTAGATCAGTTGTGTTCGAAGTTGTTTATAAGTTACCTCGCTATTTGTTCTGTCC
The DNA here is from genome assembly GCA_017607545.1 of Acromyrmex charruanus. Taxonomy (NCBI): domain Eukaryota; kingdom Metazoa; phylum Arthropoda; class Insecta; order Hymenoptera; family Formicidae; genus Acromyrmex; species Acromyrmex charruanus. The sequence continues at coordinate 1,115,849 of JAANIC010006522.1, forward strand.
TTTTTATCTCTGCGTTTAATACTTATAATTGAATTCTATAGTATTTTCTTTCTTGTTTTAAATCATAACTGGAAAATATCTGCATTTTGACCTTTTTTGAATTTTTTGTTTGTTTTCTGCCTCTTACCTGCATACAATCTAAATACGCCGATCAGCATTTAAAGTGCTTCTACATAATTGGTAAATAGCAAAACGTAGTTCGCAAACGTAGACGCAGAATGAAGATTTGTGTTTGTTTTTTCATTGCATGCAGTTGGTTTTCATCTGTCTTGCATATGGTGAATCATCGTTCTGTAACATTTGTGAATTACGTTTTGCGATTTGCGAGATGTGTAGAGATCCTTAGACGCGGGATAGTAAGGGGTAGCAACCAAGCTGAAAATCAACTTAAATGTGCAGATATTTCTTCGCTCTATTTTAAATAATAATTTAGGTTACATATGTTCTAAAACAGGCTTGTCCAAAATTCTGAGCTGAAACGCTTCCACTTCTCCGCCGTCTCAGTAGAACGAAATGAAGCATAAATAACAAAGAATAGAGCCAGCGTTCCTGAATTCAAGTCGCAAACGTCGTTGCAATATGCAATGTTGCAACATGTTGCAGCAATATTGTTACAAACTTTTGTGCTGTAAAGAACATTCATGTTATACTAGTATATAATAAGAAACGAAAATCCTTGAAGATGATCGGATGGCATCATTATGTGTCACAAGCAGAGAGTGAGGCAAAATAAAAAACGGCTATTATGATTGCAAATTGAGAGATGGGCTCCTTTACTCTACAACGCTTAGACAGAATTCAGGCATCTATCCTTTGTTATTTACTCTCTGTTTCGCTCTACCAAGACAGCGGAGAGATGGAAGTATTTCGGTTCACAAATCGAATTTTGAACAGGCCTGTTCTAAAAGATATTTAAAGAATTATGATATGCATATTTACAATTTTAATAATGAATTAAAAATTGTCATATTTGTACCGGACTTTTTTGCATGAAAATGTTGTATGACGTCATTACTAGTCATCAGTAGTTAATCAATCCCCTCACCTTATTTATTGCATCATATTTGCTTATTTATGTGTTTAATCTCAAAACTGTGTTATCCACTATTATTCCATAACATGGAATATGTGTATTATACACAAGATGTAAAAAAAAAACCCAAAAAGACATTATAAAATTCTGTTTTTTTTTCCACAAATATGGAAATGCAAAAGATTTTCTTACCGGTACCAAAAAAACCGGAGCGAGAAAAATGAATTTTTAGTGCAAAAATGAAAATAAGAGGAACAACTTCCAATGATCTTGATCTTATCAAATGTTATCTAGAGCATGATCCTAAATAACATTAATGTTTCATTAAGATAAGATTTCTTGTCTTAAATTTCCAATTTCTTGTTTTGGTTTTATCTTGATTTAAGAAAAAAGCAAGACAAGATTTCTTGAATTTCTTGATTTTGATGAAACACTAAACAACATTCCAAAGATTTTAACCGTTGATGGGACGCTTTGGATAATGCTAATGTCAACGGTAACTTCCAAGCCTTATAACTATTTTGTTATAGTATCTTGAAGAGTTTTCAAGATAAATTACAAAAATATGCAATGAAAAATGGCAGTTTTCATTTTTTTTTTTAAATCGATGTGATCTTGACCTGATCTTGGTAACACCAATTTTGATCCAAATGCTAATGTTCATTTAAGAAAGGGAGTTTTTCCAAAAATTAGGAAGCATTAACTATAGATAAGTTTTAAAAAAGAACTGTGAAATTGAAGCCACAGTTGAAGTCAAAAGATCAAGAAAGTTATTACACATTGGTAATATTTTGGAAGCTTGGATTTCCGAAAGTGGAAGGATTTCAATTACCAATGAGACCTGCAGTATTCAAAAATAGGAAAGTGTAAATAGATAAAATTAATTAACGTCATAAACGGATTTAAACTGATAAAATTGATGTGCGAAGTAAATTGACTGCAGTCCAATCATGCGCGGAACTTGTTCAACGGAAACTTGGAAAATCATTGTTAATATTGTTAGTTTATAAAATTCGACACCAAAAACAATATTCCTGTACGATATACTCGAGGTGCGAGGAATTTTTACCCTCCGAAAAAACTAATGATGAAACAATGAAGAAAAGTTACTTAAAAGCAACATTAGAAAGACATTTGTTCTTAATACAAAATAAACCAAAAATGTATATCGGACTTCCAGCTAATGGATTTATAAATCTGTTAAGTAAAAAAACAAACATTAGCGTTCGTAATATTTGTTCAACTTTATCGAAAATAAAATTAAATGACATGTTTTCTCGTTTAGATAGTTTATTTTAGATTCGATTCAACTAGTGTCAATGTCATATTTCGCCAAACTTTACCGGTATTAATCGTCCAAAAAAATTATTAATCTGGCCTATTGCTATATCAATACGAAGGAATTTGTCAAGGGAATTTCTTGGCAAATGTACAATCGCGATAATAGATTGCTTTGAAATTGAAATTCAAAAATCAATCAATTCGATATATAAAATTATTGCTTGGTTGGAATACAAAAAATATTTAATATTTTTACAACACCTGATTATATTTTTTGTATTCCAATCAAGTAATAATTTCATATATCGGATTAGTTGGTTTTTGAATTTCAATTTCAGAACTTATAAATTTTTATATCGGAAAATTTTGGTGGAAGAATAAGCGATGCTGTAATAGTGGAAATAAGCTAATATTTACAGGAATTTCTGAATGGCTGTGCTGTTATGACAGATCGAGGATTCAAGTACATCGATCATATATTGCAAAAGAAAAAATGTGTTAATATGACCACCAAGTGTATCGAGCGATAAAAAACTTTCAAAAGATGAAGTATTGAAAAGAATCGCAAGTCTTCACCCATATTAATAGAAAGGATTATCAGAAAAATAAGAGAATTCAGTGTACTCAAACTTCATTCGGGTATTCACCTTGTTGAACATTATCGATGATGTGATAACAGTTACCGCAACGTTGATAAATCTTCAAGAACTTATTATTAAACAGTAATTAACTAAATCAATCAAAATTATTCTAAGTAAATAATAAATAGTAAAGAACAATAATTATATTAATAGTGTCATTTATTATAATTATTTTCCTTTACAAGATCTATAAAAATGTGTGCGTGTGCGTGCGTGCGTGCGTATGCGCACACATGTTATTGACCAAATGTTTTTATATAACTAAGGCTAATTTTATTAATGTTATTTTACAATGTGCTTTTTGTTTTCTGTTTCTTGCTGTTTGTCTCTTGTCTTATTGACCAAAAAGGCAAGAGACAAACAGCAAGAAACAGGAAACAGCACATTGTAGAATTAGCCTTACACTTGGATCCCTTTACAACATATAGTAGGCGTGACAACATTCTAAATAATTATATAATTCTCGTAGATCCTAATGATCCTAGAAAGGTAATAGTGAAGAAATTGGCATTATGCGTCGCTGATCGACCGGATATGGAATTAGACTTGACTGGTGATTTATCGCAGCTAAAAAAACAGACATTTGTCATCAAGGAGGGCGTAAGCTATAGAATCAGGATCGATTTTATTGTGCAACGCGAGATCGTGCATGGATTAAAATATGTTCAAAAGACTTATCGCCTTGGTGTACCTGGTATGATATTTATTTTTTCCTTTTTTGTATTTAAATAAAATGATGTCATTCTTAATAATTACAATAAATTCGATTGCTTGTGTGTTAATGCTTCTAATGCAAATTAGGAGTTACGGGTAAATGAAATATACAATAATTAGAGTATGTAGCGTATGATAGAATTGTACATTTTTTACCTTTGTTACAGTTGACAAAATGACACATATGGTAGGCTCGTATCCTCCTAAAACAGAGCTTCAGTCTTATACTACTCCAGCTGAAGATGCGCCAGCTGGTGTTGTAGCGCGAGGCTCATATAGCGTTAGTTCTCTCTTCACAGACGACGACAAGCATGAACATCTCAAATGGGAATGGGCGTTTGAAATCAAGAAGGATTGGAAAGAATAAATCGTCTTTCGAAAGGACGATAATTTACAATTCCTTACTTTACGAGTAATAATTAAGGACGTAAAATGCCAAAATGCAATTGGATGGATGAATTTTAATATTCTTTAGTTGTGGTTGATGTTGCCATAAGAATTATTTACATATATTTTAAGTAATAAAAAAGGAAGAGAATATAATCGGTATTTATTAAGGTTTTCGTAATTGATTAGATATTTGATTATAGAAATAGATTTGAGAATTATGAAGAGTACACACACACACAAATACACACATACACATCATATTTCACCTTAGTACAAGCAGACACCAGTAGTAGTGATTTAAGCGATACATGATGTGACAAATCGATATATTTCCGGACAAATGAGTATTAGATGCATAGCGAGTGAAAAAACAGTAAAACACAAACGTATAGTCAATAGTTGATTTATACATATATATTATATATACACAAATAAGGTGTCTAACAATTATAAAACTTTCGTATAGCGGCAGAATGGACTAAACCGAGTAAAAAAATCCCTGTGTGTGTANATAAAAGGGTCAACTGAAAAGTTTTGAGCCTCAATGAAGATGGCATTACTCATCAAAACCATTCTGGTACTACGATCGTACATATTTTGAAAGACCTGTGAAAATTGTACCCATTTTAGACGCTCAATTGATGCTTGACAGTCATTTGTACCAGTCGATGTCAATATTTTTGTAAAAATGAAAAAAATCGAATATCATGTCATGATTAATTTCTTGCATTTAATGGCAATACGCCTGCGCAAATTAAAGTCGAGTTGGACCTTGTTTACGGAGACTCTGCTCAGTTCAGGATCATTTGTCACCATGAAAGATGGGCAGCTTAATTTAAATATGGTCATACCAGCTTGGCTAATTAGCGTTTGAAACGGCCAACAACTGTGATTATCACCGATAATATCGAAAAAATTCTTCAAATCGTAGTGAACGATTGTCGAATCAAAGTTAGAGAGATAACAGAGGCTATGGGCATATCGAAAGAACGTGCTCGTCATATATCGACTGAAGAATTAGGCATGCGTAAGTTAACCGCGCGTTGGGTGCCGCGCTTGCTTACTGTGGACCAAAAACCCATTCGAATGAACATTTCCAAGGCCTTGGAGTGGTTTAAGCGAAACGAGTCTGATTTTTTTGTATCGATTAATAACTGTTGATAAAACTTGAATCGGCTACTTCGTTCTTGAAACAAAGGAAAAGTCAAAACAGTGGACTGGGAAGGATGCACCTGCTCGCCAAAAGACGAAGGTTTTATTGGCCGGGAAGGTGATGGCAATTATTTTTTGGGATAGTCATGAAATTGTGTTCATCGACTATTTTCGAAAAAAGTAAAACAATAACGGGGATGTACTACGCATCATTAATTGACAAGCTGAAGGCAAAAATTGCGAAAAAAACAGCCGCATTTAGAGAAGAAGAAAGTGCTGTTTCATCAAGATGATGCACCGTCTCACATTTCGATGGTCATCATGGCAAAAATTTATGAATTTTGGTCGAATTGATTGACCCCTCACCGTATTCATCAGATCTGATCCCCAGCGACTTTTTTATCGAATGAACAAGTCATTGTATCCGTAGAAGACTAGTATTTTGCAGAGTAAGACACCAACTATTATTTGAATGAGTTAAAGGGACGGAAGTACACATCGCTAGTGGAAAAGTGTATTAACTTAAAAGGAGACTATGTTGAAAAATAAAACTGAATTTGATCGAAAAAATATTTGTTTTTATATTAGGCTCAAAACTTTTCAGACCCTCGTATATACACATATGTATAAAGTAAAAAGTGCTCTAAAATTTATATATTTGTACAACATGGTTTTCGGAGAGCAATCAAATTCTGCTCAATATTTTGTATGATTATCATTTGACACTATACAGTGTATAAAATTATATGCTAAATATTTACTATTAAAAAAAATTGGTAAAAGATGGTTGCAAGGAAAAGCCAGGGTAACTCTTCTATTTTTTACTTCTATAAAATATCTGCAAAAAATATTAAATCTCTGAAAAGTAGATTTTGACTACATGTATCATATACCGACATAGGCCGGTATTTATCTACTATAAGTCTATTCTTATTTTAAGACCGTCTTAAGTAATGTTTTCCCTGATGGAAATAAATCGCTAAAATTGATATAAAATCATTGAAATGAGAAATGAAAATGTAAGTATTATTGAAAACATTTCAATATAAATAATACTTTTAATTATGAAATACTATGAATTTTAAAGATAATGAATGAAAATTAATAAGAGTGAAAAATATTGCAAGAAACTAATGCAAATATATTTAATATTCATCCTAATTTATTCAAAGAAATTGAACACTGAATTAAATTGAAATTGTACTAAAATTAATAAAGTGTGATGAAAACTAATGCAAATATATTTAAAATTTATTAAGAAAAATTGAACACTGAATTATATTGAAATATTGTGAATCCTAAAAATAATTTTTAAAAATTAATAAAAAGCAATGCAAAACATAATATTTTTACAATTTATTGTACACTGAAATATATTGAAATACTATACATTTTTAAAAACATTAATGAAAATATTTAAAAGGTAATGACATTGAAACAAAATATACATTATTTTTATAGACTTATTAATGATAATTACCAAAAAAAGAAATAGAATTAAAATGTTGGAATTAATAATTGAAAAAAATACGCAGTTTGTGTGCATTGTAACGAAAAGCGTTGAATTTGTTTTTTCTAAGAGTGCCGCTAGATGGTGTCGGTTCTCGTATGTAAAATTTAATCGTGCTCTCTTTTTTCTATATAACTAGTTTATATGGATTACGTTCCAAAACTCGACTTTGTTGATCTGAATATCATTCTATTCTTGTTATTTATCGAATATTAAACAAGGATAAAAGATACTCTGAGTTGGCAGAGTTTCAAGTTTTGGAACGCATCGAAGCTTAGATTATCTGCAGACATGTCACATTTGTACATTTGATTTTCACATTTATTTTAGTGTATTGTATTTTTATACTAACGTAAGGCTAAATAATGAACTCTAATACAATATTAAATTTTAATGAACTGTAATGAAATCGTAATGAATTTTTAATGAATTGTAATGAAATCTGAATGAAATAATATTGAAAGTAGGTCAATTAATATAGATTTCAATATAAAGATTTCAGTAATATTTCATCATTATTCATTACAATTTCAGTAATATCTTATCATTATTCATTACAATTACAATTAATATTTTTCATCATTATTCATTACAATTTAAAAAAAAATTTCTATCAGGATTAAGATGCTATTACTTAAGATGGTCTTAAAATAACAATTATGAATACCGGCTTTGTGGTCGGTATTTGTAGTTCGTTCTTATTTTTTTCTTTTTCCATCTTTAAGTATTGTCTTAAGATGTTAATACAGCTCTCTGATTTGTTCATAACATCTTAAGACTGTAATCAAGACAGTCTTAAATATAAGTACCGAAGTATATGAATACAATTTGTAATTGGTTCATGATATCCTAAGACTGTCATAAATATAAGAATTGACTATGAATACCGGCCACAATGTATTTTTTAATTAATGTATTTTTTAATTACAGTAATTGCTTACCTTGCAAGCAAAGTAGACTGTAGCTAGATTTCTCACGATGAAACACGTGACACATCTCTTCCAGTTTTCACAGACACTTTTTATTATTGAATAATATAAATCCTATATATGTGTTTGTGCATTGGAAGTTCCGACAACCATGTTCTTCGTGGAAAGTATATCGTAGCAAATGTATTAATCGCAAAGTAATTGGAATTGTTGAGAAGCCTTAATCATTCAGAAACGCGCACATCCCATCGACAGCTGTTCCATGTAAAAATGTGCATAACGTATGGCCATACAATGTAGAGTCATTTTTTCATATAACAATCGGTCGTGATAGCCGTGCATTTATATTATAATGAGCGATGAAAAGTGACGTGAAAAGAATATATTAGAATAGACGTTTTATACCTTTGTTACGTGCTTCACGAGAGAAATAAGTAGATTGAGAATAGGTACTTGAGTAGTGAAGAAAGTGAAGAAAGTGACGCAAAGTATTTTTGCCTACATAAAATTGAGCCGTCTCGCATTTTTTCATTCAGAAAATATCATATTTTTCCATTTGACGCCTATTATGCCTTCTCGACAGTATCTCTTATACCAAGTAGCAGTGCCCAGGTTTCCTCCATGGCTTTCTTTTTTTTTAATACATTTGTTCGTACGTACTTTATAAGCAAAAAGAGAAAGAAAGAGAGTATGCATCTTGAAGTTATCTGGGATTAATTAAACTTGAGATTTTTTGTGTGTACTTCATCGTGCTTTGTATACCAAGTGTATTCATTTGTTATTGTATGGCGTAATATACAATATCTTTATTGTACGCGGCGAATACGGTTACTGTATAGCAAATATACAACTTATATACAATACTTTTCTTCGTCTCTTTTTATCTGTCAACGTTATATTCTGTAGTTTTATATACGGCTTTCTTTTTATCATTAGATGTAGATTACTTTTTTTCTTATGAATTATATATTTGAGTTTTTAAAAAATTGAATGAATCGTAAAATGCGATACAAATTGCGCGATTTGTTCGAAAGTAATTGTAAGATAAATCTCCCAAAAGTAAATTCTGAAAATATTGCACAATAAATAACATAAACTGGTGACAATTTTACAATAATTGTGCTAAAATGATTCTTTATAACGCAACAGTTTTGTCAGAAAAAATATTTCTAAATGACATTTGTAAAAAAATTAGACAAATCCAATTTGAGATGTAAATATTTTTTACTTTTTTTCAAGAATATAATAAATGAGATGCCGGCAGCATAACGGAAGATACAAATTAGAACACGTTATCCAATTATTTTCAAATGCTTGATGAACATTTTCAAAAGATCGGTTCATATGTGTCCTAAAAGCTGTTTAATTTAAAAAATTTTAATTTAGTCATGTATAATATTTCATGTTACAATTTTTCTACATTATGATTTAAGAATAATGTTTCCTACAAATATCTTTATATAGAGGAATTGGGGGTCAATATTATAATACAGATATCATACTAATTTTACAATGAATCGTCTATAGTTTTAAAAATTGGCTACAAATTCTATTGAGTCATTAATTCCGACTCACCAATTACAGATTACCGACTCATTGTAGAATCGGCATCAGATTTATACTTGGTATTTGTTTCAAACTCTACTCTTTCAGTAACGTGAAGCTAACGCGCTGAATAAAGATAAATCGGTTCAACCAAGTTTAACCCGAAATATATTAAAAAAAGAAATTGAAGTAAAGCTTTATAATTTATTCCTCTGTTTCAAGAAAACGAAACAAAGATCATTCATCGCAGAGTTCTACATGTTCTTGTTTGGACGTTTGGATTTAAGTGTACCTTCGAATATGTACTTGTACATATCTCGTAACATGGCCGGATACAGACCGCTTAAATTCGCTTCTCTGAGATATCTTCACATTTGAAATCATATTTATTATATGAATTTGTAATGGGTCGTATTCGTCGCCGTCGACGATATCTATGGCGATTGCGACAACTCGGCCACGATACGGTCATGGCCACGGCCACGGCCACGGTCACGGTCTATTCCGTCACTTCTCCTCTGATCCTCTCTCTTTTCCTCGCGTGCGCAGGCATTCTCTCTGCCGGTCAGCGAACTTGGCTAACGTTGCGTTCACACAGCGATGCGTGTACGACGTGATATACAGTACATACGTTTGCGCCGAAGAATATATAATACATGCATCATATATGAACAGTGAGATGACGCGACAAAGCGTGTAATTAGGATATATGGAAAATGAAAAATCACAATCTGTATTCATTTCTCTCCTTCCTCTCTTCTCCTGCCTTGATTCCTCTCCCTCTCTCTCTTTCTCTCTTTTTCTCACACCTACTCTCATTTTTTAAATTTTCGATCATGCACTGTCATAATCGATATTATCAGCAAGCTAAACTTTAAATTCCAAAGAACTCTTAATTTGTGCGTTAGATATATATTTTTCTGATCAAGTGGGATGAGCGTATCTCTCCACATTTTCACGATCTTAGATGGCTCTAGATAAAAAGCGAAGCGTTTGAATTTCGTACGATGCCCAACGTTTCTCACTTTTTTATTTCAGGCTTACCTTAAGTCTTTATATCTAGACTTATATCTACTTCGCTGTTTATTAATATACTATTTTAGCGCTTGAGAGGATTCAATTCTGTAGCGCTTAATAAATAATGATATCTGTCTATCTTTCTCCCTCCCCCTCTCTCTCTTAAGAATAAAATTCTAAAGATTTCTAACAATAAGTAAAATAGATATCGCTAAATTGGGATAAGCTTAGTTCGTCTACACTGTCTATAAAACTATTGTCTACAGCTTCATTTGCACACAATCATGTTGCACACAGCGTATTGTGTGTATATATATATATATATATTATATATACATATATTATATATACATATATGTATATATACACATAATACGCTGTGTACAATATTATTAAGATGGGATGAACACATCATCCCATTGTTCAATTATCTTCATTCACTCAAGATTAATATATTTTATAAGCAATTTGACTTTCTTCATTTTGTTCCAAAATTCCAAATGCTCTCTACAGTGGATTTGAAAGATGAAACAGAAACTTCACGACAAAGTTTAAACTTTAAAATAATATACATCTCTTTATCATTATTGTACAGAATTTTACAAATGATCATTCAAATATTATATGACTAAATTAATTTTGGAATAATCTTCTATCTGATCTGTGTAATTCAATTTCATCGAATTTTCAAAGAAAGACTATATGACCATTTATTAAATATTTAGTGGTTTAATTCTTGCCACTCGCTATTAAAGAGTACCGACTCCAATGCTGGTGAGTCACGGTGAGTTCCAACGGTGAAGTCACATGTCTTTTGTATAGTTTAGATATCACATTGTTCAAAGTGATTCAGGGTGCGTTCCGATATTCACTATCAGTGCTGAAAGTATGTACAGTATACATTACGTACGCTATAGATTTTCAACATTTGCAGTGAATATCGAAACGCACCCTCAGTTAGAATCCTCATAAATTAGACTTCTCGATACCAAAGAGATTTTCTAATCGATTGAAAATGAATTTCGCGATAAACTGTTTTTCCGATATATGCTTCTTCATTTTTTCGATCTCCGCAGCTGATTATCTATTATCTAAAGTATATGGTGATAAAACTTCATCAGAGAGAAAACTTCATATAGAGTTTGGTTTGAACGTTTTCGAAACGGTGATTTTGACGTGAGAGATAAAGAACGTTGAACAGCCGAAAAAATTTGAAGATGTCGAGCTGCAAGAATTTTTTGATGAAAATCCAGCTCAAACGTTTTTAGAGTTGTCGAAAATGTTAAATGTTACTCCAATGGCCGTCTAAAAACGCTTGCATGCCATGAGAAAAATTCATAACAGGAATTAAGTTTATCATCTGATATAAATATTTTTAGGTTTTGTTATTTTATTACTATTACTTTATTTGGTCTAAAGTAGACTGCTTTTCATTAATTTCTTGACATAGATCTTCTTTCATGTTTTTCTCGATATAGTATTTATGGCTCAGGTATTCAAATTTTTTGTATATAAGGGTTTCAGTACACGTATAGTGATATTATTTGTCCTCCGCCGGCTCTTTTTTTTAACAATAAAATTATTGTACTGTTTTATTCTTGTGTAAGAAATCTGTGATTTTCTGAAAGTAATTAGGAGTGAAATTTTTATCCCGATCTTATTTTTAAAATCATCTCAACTGTCTTAATGTAGGTCATTTTCATTGATTGGATTTTTAAAACTCATCTGAGATTGGAGTCGAAATGATCTTGAACATAGAACTACGAATGAATACCGCTCCGGGATAAAAAGTAAAGGGAAGACATTATACGCTTTCCTAGATTTCGAGTGCAGCAAGAAAATCGAAGGACTCGCGCAGGGTGTGGCGTCCCCGCGCATATTCAATCAGAGACTATTTATATGATGGCGTACAGTTGCGGGATAAAGATTTAACGTGTGATAAGATCGCAGGAAATCCGCTAAAGATAATCGTTTTTTAAAAGCTAATATCGTTTCGACATCATTGACTTCATTCATGTCGATAGCGTAACGATGCGAGCGAATGCCAATGTCAGACAAAAATGTCTCGTGATTGAGATGAGCAAATTGTAAAAGAAGTTGAATCGTCGTCCTTAGCATTGCCTTGAATTACGAATATAATAAAATATTTTTTATTGCTGTGAGAATGACTGCGTTTAACAGAGAAAATTGATCAATAGAGACGCTCAGTGATTCTTTAATATGATTGGTTCTTGTCTTTAATTCTTCGCTGGATTTAAGTGTAGGAATCAATTATATTAAAGAATCATTAAGCACTTAGTAGGTGTAACATTAGCTGTTCAGCAAAGAAAGCAGCTTTGTAACTATTGTAAAATTCTTGAATATGATTGATTTATACATTTAGATCCAATGAGGAACTAAGAGCAAGACCAATCCTATTAGAGAATTTTACAACAGTTGCAAAGCTGCTTTTTCTGATGAATGCAGCCATTCAGTATTACAATCGCTTACTAAGTGATCAATGAGTTCTTGTGCATCTGATTGATCTATATTTTTGGATCTAACGGAATATTCCAATCAGATGCAAGAGCTCACGGAGCGATTGTAGTACTAAATGCACCCATTGATCAGATTTCTCTGCTAAACGCAATCATTGCGTCTCGTCATCCTTTGATTTTATTGTGGAACTGTGTACACGTCTGTATGTACAATATGTTGTATTTGGTACCTCGACTTCGCTGGCTCAGCGAATTCGGTGCATTGCGAATTGAATGCTGATAGCGGTATTGTTCTCCTTTCGTAAGTTGAACGCGATCGCTTCAAGCTCGTGATCGAATCGCAAGATAAGATTTCTGAGTAGTAGTTGCGCATTGAACAAGTCATCGAAACTCGTCCAAGATGTAACTTGTCATCAGCGAGTTAGCAATATATTTTCGAGAATTGTGTACGTATTTCGTGATGAACATACGAGATAAGCACAATTATACTTATTATATTACACGGAACTGTGTTGTTTCGCGGATCATGCGTGATAAACAGAAATCGCAAAAAGTAGCGATCTCGAAGAAAATTTAATTATCTAATTGATCAAAATTTTCAAAACTTCGAGGATGCCTTCCTCGAAATCTTCGTTGCAGATTTGCCTATTATAAGCCGTTCGAAATTCAAAGTGACATAACTATATTAAATAAATATTAAAATATGATATATCGTTGTTGAAAACTGAAACGAACGGTAATTACAGAATGGACTAAGTTATATAATATTTCTATGTATGTACGTGATTTTGATACTCAAAAATTCTAGTTTTTATTTGCCTTCCATCATGTGATGCACCACTACACGAAATCTTGCAACGTTACTCATGGAAAAACCTGAAAGTGAATTCTTCTGTACTTTGATAAATCTACAGAATTTATTTGTACTATAAAACGACAGTTTTACATTAGAGTTTCTAAAAATATTGTTAAACCGGTTAGAAATAAAAGAAAGGTCAAATATAATCTGGGAATGGAAAGTTACTTTTTAAAATAAAGTTACTTTTTGAAAGTAATTATTACTGCGCGAATAAAAAAACTATTTTTTAACTACCATTATTAGTTATTCTCAAAAGTAATTACTTAGTAATGGTAACAAGTTACTTTCTATGTCCATTGACAAGCGACGGTCAAAATCTGTTAGATGGTCACTCAGGGACATGACCTTGACAACATACGTCAAGGTCAAAAGGTTATTTTCCTCCATCTGCATATTTACTAAAAAAAGATAACGTCATTATAGTTAGTTATCAAAAAAATAATTTACAACGATAACGGCATTGCAAGTAACGTGTTTCTTTCATTATTTCTGGATATAATAAAAAAAGAAATCGTCAAATTCCGTATTATTATTGTTCTGTTTTTTAGATTGTTTGACAAAAAAAATGTTAAAAAATATTTAAGACGTTTTTTTATTATCTCAAAGATAAAGTCCATAGTATAATCGTTTTTGAGAAGGATGTGTACAATAAGTTCCAAGTTCTCCAAAATTTCGGATAGAAGAGACAAAAGCTCTGTATACAAGTCTCATGACAAATCTCATGACCACCTGAGAGATAGAGTATCATAAAAGAAAATGTAAATATCTGGAAAATGATGGTTTTCGTGAAACTTTTTTTAAGTTAACAAAGAAATGTTTTCTTATGGGTGTCATATTTTTGTAATTAGGAATTTATAAAATTTATAATTCATAGTTTATAATTAATAATTTATAATTAATAAATTTTAATTTATAGTTTATAAAATATTTTATAGTTTTCTGTAATTTTATATAATTTGAAATTGCAACATTAAAAAGTGTAAATGCTGATAGTCATGAAATCAAGGAGCAGGAAATATTGCGGGCGATACTTCCCGTTTAACGTGTTGTCGAACATGATTTACGGAGCAATAAAACAAGCAAGAAGTAAAGGAAGAGTAAGAGAAGAAGAACGGACTGGCTGAAAACGACGATGCGTTTCCGGAAACTGAACGATCCCGAGTGGACGCTCTTGTTAGATACGCTCGAAAAAGCCCCCAATTCTCTGAGCCAAATCAAATTAAGTCGCAACTATATCCGACTAATTAAGGACAGACCTTTTTAATTGGATGCTTAGCTTGAACAGCTCAAAACTCAATAAGTTACTCACTCGTTATTTTGTCATGGATCGATTTGTTGAATTTAGCGGGATTTGACAATATTTAATGACGGTTACTATTAATGTGAAAAAATCAATGCCTTCATCTGAAAATGTGGAACAGAATTTCTGGAAACTATCAATAATCTTCAGCAAATGTAGACCTTATCAAAGTCGACAAGTTTTTATTTGTGGTATCGAGATTAATGAATGGAACTTGGAATGTAATAAGAAAAAAATAAAAGCATCGCGCGAACGCATTCTTGCGTTGTTTTCATTCAAAAATTTCATACTATGTGTTCAGGAAACGATGAAGGACAGATTCGTCAGAATCTTCATTGTTATCATATATCAGATACTTGTGATATCATTGACTACGTTCAGCAGGAAAAGCAGCTTTGCAACTGTTGTAAAATTCTTGAATATGATTCGTTTATACATTTAGATCCAATGAGGACAAGACCAATAATATTAAAGAATTTTACAGTTGCAAAGTTGCTTTTTCTGCTGAACGCAGCCAATGTTTTGTGCATTATCATTCGAAAGCAAACAAGCATCCATTAAAGGAGATCGAGTTAGAACCCGTCTGATTAAACTTGTCCATCAATCTCCGTCTGTTGGAAATCTGCACATATTCAAGAAACCCGGTTCCGAATCTGGAACAGATCCACTTAGAGAAAAAGACTTATATACTTTATATTATAGTAAAACTATAAAAGTGATAACTGTATAAGTTTTACACAAAGTATCAATATTTTTATTATTAAATAAATTATTTTATACTTATTATAACTATAAAATAATTTATTTAACTATGCAGATAGCAAAATGCTAGCATGTTTAATGGTAGGCCCAAAAGCATTTGTTGGTAGATTAACAGCAAATTCAATTAGATTCCATAAAAATTCCATAACATTTTCTATATTCATATTAAATTAAGATTGTCGACATAGTTTGCTGATATGCTACGCTAACAGATTGGTGGCAGAACCGAGCAAAAGCACTGCAATCCTGTTTCTGCCACTAAATTGTTGATGCATATTAACACAAGCTTTGTCATATTTCTGGTGACAGTTTGTCGACATTGACAGGTACATTATGTGTGAAATTTGTTGTCTTTCGTTCATCAGAAATAGATAGCATACTCTGCTCAAAATCTGTCTCCACAGATTCGGCTAATGGCTATCTGCAGGGTATATGTATATATTTTGTATATACAGGGTTGACAAATATTATTTTTCAGTTACCTTTATAGTTACTACCACGTACATATTTTTCTTTGATTGTGGGTATCTGTTTTTTTCAAGAATCTCGAGTCGATTGACGCGAGAGACGGTTTACTATCGCACGCACCGTTGGATTCCACCTGGCAAGAAATCGCGGATTACGAATGGAGTGCGACGAGATGGATTGAACACCCGGTGAAATTTAGCTCGGCAAGATTCTCCACGATCTTGCTATTTCTCTGCGGTACCTAATCCTCGTTACCGCAGCGGCGATCAGAAATGAAAAGAAAGCCAAAATATGTCTGGCTATCATGATATATCAAGGAGAAAAAATGAAACGAGAGAAGAGAGGAATCCAATTCAAGATTTCAAAGCTTTGCATTTAATACGTTGGATGCGATTAAAATCTCACGACGAATACCTTAAAGTATTTGAATGAACAATCAGAATGTTTTTTTTTGAAGTATTTGATTAACCAATCAGAAGAAAGCATTTTACGAATTGACTATTTTGAATTAAATGTTTTGAAGTATTTGATTAACCAATCAGAAGAAAGCATTTTACGAATTGACTATTAGAATGCTCCAATTAAAGCATTTTATTTTAATATCACATTAACTATATCCATAGACTGTATCTATCATTTGTGACAGACACTTGACTTTTCAGCGGCAATTATTGATAATTGTCATGTCGCGAGTATTCTTTAAAAGAAATTATAAAAGACAATGATTCAAAATTCTGGCATAACATTCTGGGTATCTATCTCGTCTTTGGAGTGTGACTCGTGCTCGAAAATAGCACGGGATTGCTATCATTATCGCACGATGACGGTTGACCAGCCGAGCCGACTGGTCAGCAATGGTCAACAATGCGGAGATCTCAGACGAGGTTCACCGCCCCTATGGAAACCTAACCTAACAGTCGACAGTTCGATGCGCATTCACCCCTTACGCGCTACCCTCTCTCTTCTACCTCCTCCTCCTCCTCTTCCTCCCCCCTCTTCTCTCGTTCTTTCTCTCTCTCTCTCTCTGTCCTCTTTCATTCCACTCCGTGCCGGAGTCAGCTGGGAGCGATGGGCCCAAACCGGTTTCGATTCACTCGCATCCATCGAACAAATATTGCGCGAATTTGTCTATTACTATATATATTTACACGGCTCGATTTACCGAAGTTATAACATCTGATGTTATAATTAAATTAGATGCTGTAGAAATACTATTTTTTGACGAAACTACTACATCGATATATGTAAAACGTAAAGCACAGTTTACACGGCACCCACACACACACACACATCTAACATATCAGGAAATTATAACTAGGAATGCACAGGATATCTTTCCTGGATATCCGGTGTATATTCCTAATTATAACATTGGATATTATTTCGGTGTAAATCGAGTCGTGTAAACGAACCTAGTCTATGGCTGTTTCCCAGAACATTACACTGTGCTTTACTATGTAAAATTCTTGCTGGAACGCAGTTTAGTTTTATAGTGTAACACCAGAATGTATTGTAGTCTTCCATTTTTATTCTTATAATTATATTTAGCGTATCAATAATAGATTTATGATTTTTATTTAGACTTAAGTTATAATTTTTTTCAGAATTGGCAATTTTTGACGGTTTTATTACAAAATAAGTACAGCTACCAAATAACTTTTTGAAAAGTTGATAACATTGACATATTTTACATGTTTGTACTTAGCTTTTTACAGTGTCGAGCAGTATAACACTGTGTGAGCTTTCCATCAGAGACACAAATCTACACAAGAATTATTCTGTCTGTTTCTTACTGATTATCGAATAAGGATAGAATGATTCTTGCAATCTGTGTCTTTTGTTGGAAAGTTCTCTTTGTGTAAGACACAGTGTTACCCTGTGTCATCGGTGTATATTGTTGGAAAACACCCTGTGTCCATAAAGAAGAGGAAATAAAATCTATTCTACAATGTGTTCTTTGTTTCCTGTTTCTTGCTTGTTCCCCCTTTGCAATCGGTTTAGTCCGGATCTACAATAGATTTTTAAATCTTAAGCCGTAAGAAATGGACGAATCACAATCGATTATTCTTCTCGCATTTGGCTGTAATTGATCGGTTCCTTACGGCTTAAGACTTAAAATACCTATTGTAGATCCGGATTTATCGACAATTGTATTTCTTGCTACAAGTTTTCTGTTTCTTCCGAACTGTTCGTTAACTTTTATTTCGGATGACATAAGAAAAACCGAATAAGAAGCAAAAAGACAAGATGTAAAAAATAGCAAAAAGCAAGAAACAGAAAACAAAAAGCACATTGTAGAATAATTATTGGAATAATAATTATTAAATCTACAATAGATTTTTAAGCCATAAGGAATGGCCGAATCATAGTCAATTATTCTCCTCGTATTCGATTAGTTGTTCAATATCTTACGGCTTAAGGCTTAAAAATCTATTGTAGATCCGGACTAAAGGATGTCTGGATCCCCATCAAGTCTTCGCTAGCAGATACTCGTTCTATTGCGCGAATGAATGTCGCACGTTATTAATCCTTGCTTTTCAGAGATCGGAGGAATTTTAGATTTACAATGCTTTGCAGGATTATCTGTACAATTTTACGCGACGGTAAACAGTGTTTATACCCCGATATAGAAATTGTTATGCTAAACAGAACGCATATTTGTCAAATTTGTCCATTAGTTCTTACTCAGTAAAAGTTCGTAAAAAAAAAAGGAAAATGTTTTCATCTCAGCGTTTAAACTTTCAAAATCCTTCACGCGAGGGTGTCGTCGCCATCACTAGAAAACCGCGGGAGCCAAAGCAACCCCCCACCCTTGCACGCTCCCATCGCGTCGTCGCATTGGGGCCTACTAGCAGTGCTAGCTAGCGGCATAGCGGGCCTCAGCTTGCTCGGCTTCGACTCATCTTGGCTCAGTAGCGTGACGAGCGTCGATTGTGTCGATTCGTGTACGCTTTGGTGCTACGTGCATCTCTCGCGAGTGTCAGTTCCCTTTCAATCGTTTCGTGACATCCATCTCTCTATTCCGTCTGGTCATCATCGTCATCTTATCTCGTCTCCTTTCTCGCGCGAAAAAACCGAGGCGCGGTCGAGTCGAATCGAGTCGTGTCGAGTCGAGTTGAGTCGAGTCGAGTCGAGTCGAGTCGAGCAGGGACCGAGTCCGAGAGTCCGAGACGCGTGTGCCATCGATACGCTCGGTGAACGACGAACGGCAGGAGCCAACAATCGAGGGAAGCAGAACTCCGCGGTGAAGGAGCGGAAGCGGACGAGAGAAAAAGAGAAAGAGAAATATAAAGAGTAAGAGGTAAAGAGAAGTCGGCGGTTTCAGCTTCCTGTTCGTGCTTATCGGCGGAACGCGGCGTACTGACGACGCGACGTTGCGAATTCCATCTCCGGATGATATGCGTTTTGCTTGTCCTTCTGAATCGTGTTTAAAAACAACGAATCCTGGATGATCGAAAGTGCAACATCAGCTTTTAAATATCTTTATAGAGAGAGAACAAGATTTCATCCTTTGCTGTAGGTATCTCTCTTTATCCGAGTTGAAGTTGTGTAGATGAAGGTTCAACACCCCTTGGCAATAAAGAGCGCACAAGGATGACGAGGATGAAGAGTCTCTTTCTATGTCGAGACGTAAACTCGAGTTGCTCGATAAATCAATTCGGAACGTCGCGACGTTTCTTGTTTCTTTTTTTTGTATACTCCATTCTTTCTTGTATATCTCGTGTCTACCGTAACCTTCAAAAAGTTACAGTAGAAATTGAACAACGATCAAATATTATCTCGTATCTCAAGAAGATACGCGAAAGAGACACCCTTGATATATGCTGTTAAATTAAGACCTAAATTAAGCAATTAAATTAAATCGATTTATTGTGAACTAAAGTCAATGTCTCCAAATTAAACAGAGTTTCACAATTTCAGGATGTATCAGGATAGTTCTTAATCGCAAGAGAACACTTTGTATTTTGTCTACGATCTAGACAGAATTGATTAGTCGGCGCGGCGACAGAAAGGGCGGCGGACAACTCGATTTACCCCAATTCGGGCTGCACGAGTCGTCGTCACGATTCCCTGCAGGACGAACGCAATCGGGAACCCTGTGTGTGTAAACTCCCCGCGGGAGAGCTTGCGCAGCCTTGAAGGGCTTACGTCAAGGGTCAGTTCCCATGGTGACCGTGGTGGAGGTGGAGATCCCTTCGTAGGGCGAACAGGGCGGGCAGACGAGTGCTTGGCTTCGCGCGCGGCGTGAAAATTGCTGTCGGCGCCGCGGCCTTCGCTACTATTTTTACCGGCCTTCGCGTGCGACAGCGGGGTTGCGAGCGAGTTCGTTTCGTGCGGAAGCACCGAGTGGTGAGTCACCGATGTGTGCTCTGATTTCTCTTCGTTTTGCTTGCCTGCCTGCTTGCTTGCCTGCCTGCCTGCCTGTCTGCCTGCCTGCCTGCCTGCCTTATCTGTCTGCCCGTTGGGTGGGGTCGGATTCGCGTTCTAAGGGCGTACGGTATGACATCGAGGAGAAGTAATTAGGAAAAAGCAGAGAGTCGATTCACTTTTCTGTATATTTTATTCAGCCTGCGTTTTCCTATTCCGTGAGAATCGATTCGTTCTATTTGATGGCGTTGTTCATGGTTTGTGTCAACTTTCCTTCCATCTCCATGAAATCGAATGGAGATCTAGTATATAGACGGTGTAGTAGAGGTATAAATATTTGATCGCTCGATTCTTTTCTTTTTTTTTATGCGTTGATCCTAACTCCAATCAGGCCTTTTTACGAAGGAAGAGTCAAGACTGTCAAGAGGTTTAATGAATAGGTATTCTTAAGTGTAATGTCAAATTCAGTGCAATGGATTCATTAACGACTCGAAACATTTATCCCAAAGACCTTCGACAGAATCTATCACTTGCTTACACAGCTAATTACATATAGCAAGTAAAAGTCAACTCATTTTTTTCATTGCTGAATGCGTTCTTCCGCGAAATCGAGACGTAAGCCTATTCTACAATATGCTCTTTGTTTCCTATTTCTTGCTTTTTACCTCTTGCTTTTTTCTCCTTTTGCGTTTTAACTGTGTGTAGTTTTATTTCATGTTTATTACAATAATAAAAAAAGTTTTTAAACGATTTTAAGTTTAAACGATTTTAGTTTTATTGATATGATATCAAGAAAAGTTCAAGAATCAAACTTAATTGTATTTCTTGCTACTATTGTTTCTTCCGAAGTTTGTTTCGTTAACTTTCATCTCAGCGACAGAAAATAAAAAACTAGATAAGAAGCAAAAAGACAAGATATAAAAAATAGTAAAAAAAAAATAAGAAACAGGAAACAAAAAACACATTATAGAATAGACTGTATAGTTGAAATAAAATAAACATATATATTTTTTTCATTTCAACCTACTGCAATGTGTGCATCAGTTTTGAATAAAACAGTGCGCGAATAAAAAAAACAGATTTATTATAAACGCACGTCTTTTAAAAATTACATTAAGATTTTTTTTACCGCATTTTGCATTATAAATTTTTAATTTAAAATAAAAATGCGTAACTTTTTATAACATACTCGTTCATACTCATTTTTTTCGAGAACTCGCATTAATATACTATTATGAGCTGAAACAAAGTCCATTGATAGTTGTTATGCGAAAGAACGAATAAATGTCTAGAATAAATACAATATAATGTCAGGCTGGCGTTATCATCATGAGATTAATGCATTCGCGAGAGTAACAATCGCGGCCATTTAACTCGTCGTTATTAAGGCGGAGTATGACAAATCCCAGACACTATAAATGTAACATTTTTATAACCCTTTCATGTTTGTCATAATAATAAAAAGTTTTTAAACGATTTTAATAGCTTTATTGATATAATATCAAGAAGAGTTTAAGAATCAAACTTAATTTAAAATATTCTAAAAACTTCATGTTATTTGGATTTAAATTTAATGTTATTAGGATTTAACTGTCACGTTATTAGATTTTTTTAATAAATCCTATTTTTTATAGTAATCGCACTACATATAGGTAACCGTATGCATACATATAACTTGTGTGGTGGGTAATGTGCACTTTGCACCTTTGTTTCTTCCTTCCGTTCGCCAAAGGGAATACGACGAGACATAATACATTCATCACAACTAGTTTAGAATGGTTGCTTTCGCCAACATCGGTTAACTTCGAAATAATGTGGCTTCTAGCAATTTCAAATTATACGAGAAAATGTAATTATATCTAATCGTTATAACAACGAAGAAGTGCTCTCGGCTGTAATGTACAACTTACTTCTTTGTTACACAAACTTTTTTTATACATATCTTGAGTCTTAGTACATTTTGGGGTTTCTGAATTCACTGATTCCAAATCTAAAATCGAACTTTAAAAAGTGAAAATAACAGATTTAATATGATAGCTATATCAAATTAAATAAAAGTCAAATTAAACAAATTAAACTTATATGTACATGTTATACATAACTGATATTTTTTAAAGTTTTTTTTCTAGGTTTCTAATTTTAAATCTGCAGTCAAAAATTTGAAGTGATCCAGTATAAAATATCTTTGTTTGTTTTAATGAAAAAATCTTGTTTTTACAATTAGTATATCTAATAACTCATAAGGGGGAATCGACTACTCTCTCCGATTTCAATAAGTTTTAGATATGTTAAAATATAGACCAAAATAGGAGATACGTTTTTTAGGGAATGGTTCACTTGCTTAATTGCCCACTGCCAATCACAACGATTTCTGCGTAGGGAGTTTTAAAAAAATTTTTTTTCTACCGCTGTGATTGGCTTGTGCACAATTGGTTTGTGTGCAATTGATCTACATTCGGTTACAGAAAGATTGCAATACTTTTTCAATAAATTTTGGATAAATTTTGGAATACAGCTTGCTTACCGAGCAATTGGTTCTTATTTATAGTGTAGATCTAATCATTTACGTTCAACCGTTCTACGAGCAAGACTGAGTTCCAAAACCCATCGAAAAAAAGTGTTGCAACCATTTTGAGACCGGCTGTACACCCCGTTTTTTATACGCGCTGAGTCACACATTAAGACGTCTGCCTAGGTGGCCCCCCCACTTAACCAAATCTTAATGAATAAATTATATAATAATGCTATTTATACATTTTCAAAATCCGCAAGAAAAAATTTTTGCGCTCTTTTTGTTTAAAAAAATTTTTGTGGGGGGCTGAGTAGGCTGTCAATCAGCCCCCCCCTCCCCCCCACGTGTTAATAACAATCGATTTGGAAAATCAAATATACACAGGATTTATGCGCTATGAATTCCAAGCAATTGCGTTTCTATTAAAAAATCAGAGATGATAATGTAAAAGGGTTTTGAAGGAAGTGTTCGATGAATACATCTAATAATTGAAAAAATTAATGAAAATATCCATTCGAATACACTTCATTTTTATTCATCAGGAAACGAATAAATACTTTTAATAATGTAATTGCTTGGAATACATAGCGCTTGGAATATAAATTGAAAATATACCTTGCACAGCTGAAGCATGTATTTTCACAATTTTTAATGACAGATACGAATATGACTGTTTGTTCCAAGAGGGAAGTCCCTTAAGAGTTGCAGCGCAAAAATCGAAATTGTTTGGAAATAATAGCGCATTAAGGGGTTGAAAACTTCCTTTGAAAAAAATTGATTTTTTTCTTTCAGAGTGATTATCATCGAAACTATAGAGAGATAGGAAAAAATGTTTTAAATAAAAGTTGAATGGTCTCAATCCTGTTAATGGTATATTAAAAATGGAATATTTCAAGACTAAAAACGTAGATGTACCTAATTTCATAACACGACTCCACTTTTGTAAGCTGCACGGAGAAAAAAAGATTTGCTATGAACATGAAAGGGATTACAAAATATGTTTGTCAAATTTCTTTGCTGTTTATAGCAAACAAATTTGCATATTTAACAAATATTTTGCATTTGATGCAAATGATCTTTTGTAGCGAGTAAAAAAAACGCGCATTAATTTGTATTTGTCACTAATAGAATTGTCATTATGACAACGTATATTTTTGCATTTCAATTTTACACTGATATGCGTTCGCCCTTATGAAATGCACAGCAAGATTCACAAAACGTTGGCATTAGCAATGGATAATGACACAGCGATAACCTTTTGGCATCTCTGAAGTAAAGACCTGAAAGACTTAAAAATATTATATTATACTTCATTGTAAATATGTTTTATGTTTCATATATTGCAAATTCAGTATACATGTAATAATAAAATAAAAAGAAGGAAATTCCATTTTATTTTATTTTAATTAATTAATTTAATTTCATCTTGATCTTTATCTCCAAATATTATATATATTTTTTGCTTATTTAACAAATATTTATTTTTATTGCAACTATAGCAAATCTTGATTGCTGATCAAATATAAGTCGACAAATTTTATTTGTTACAACCGTAAATAATTTTGCGATCCCTATATTCACAAATGGCATTTGCCATTACGGCAAAGGATTAATCATAGCAAATTTTTTCTCTTCGTACGGTTTCATGGTTGACCTTTCAATTCAAGTTTATGCTAAACCGAACAAACATCTATTATAATTCGGTGATTTAATATTTAAATATTACATTAACAGACGAGTATTTTGTTACTGAAGACAAGGTGAAGTCTAATATTTTAATATAATTTAGCTCTTGTAGATCATACTGGGAGATGGTTGATTTTAATAATTGAATAATATTGATGAATATTGTAATATATTTTGATATATCTTTGTAGTTTTCTAGAGCACCTAATTAGCACCTAATCGTGACGTATTTTTTTCTTCAATATATGTATTGGATATTCGTTTTTTTCATATGGGGGATAGTCTTAACATTAAATCAGCTTCTCTTCCCCATTATCTAATTTTTTCCCCATACCTAATTTTCTATTAAACGCTATGAGCACTTAGTTTCAGATTTCAGCACCTAATTAGTACCTAACTTTTGAATATGTTGAAATTTATTTAGCACTGATGGGGGCTAACTTAATAGGGATTATTTTAAGAATTTTTTTATGTTGAATTTGTTAATTTTATAAAAAATATTTTTACAATTTTTCAAATCATAAAGTCTGATTCCAAATTTATGTCATTTTCAAGTACTTTTATTTTTACATGTCACATTTAATATATATTTTACACATACGTATTTTGACTCTTCAAATATATCGTATCTTGAGGAGCAGATAGGACAAATAAAATTCTGACATGAATTACGGTAGATTATACAAAGTAGGCTTCGTACAATCTCGTGACCCTGAACGTCTTGGATATGGAATAATCGCATTTTTTGGTTGATTTCCTCCGGTGTGTTTGATCGAAGGGAGTGATACGGTACACCCTGTACATTATTTAAACGAAACATTCATTTTATCGCCATGCGATGTACCGGATGTCTATACCGTTCGTTACTTCTCGCATTACGCCACGTCGAACACGCGGCGCGACACGGATCTTGCCTCCGGCATTCTTTTCCTCCTGTTTTTATTTGTACTTATAATCTCACACTGGTGAAGTCTTCTTTTCACGCGCATTTCCGGACGCGTAACGGATTCTGCCGCTGGCTCCTGGATGCGACAGGGGGGGAGGGGGAGGGGAAAGGTTTGCGTGACTTTATCGCCGCGATAGAAGCGCGGCTAAATCGCTTGCAGGCTCACACTGGAGCGTAAACGTTGCGGATTTTCTCCAATTAGTGCCAATATCTCGGAACGAGAATGCTAGCTATGCCGTATTCTTACGATAATTTGGAGGCAGGCAGCAATTAATTAAATGCTTAGATGTATATTAGTCCTTTTTTTTTTCGAATTAGACATTCTTGCTAGCAAGATCGTTCTTGTTTTGGTTAGTGTAGAATTTTCACGTATGTGCACACACACATATATATTTTTATATCTTTCGGTTTAATTAAAGCTGTGGAGTCCACAAACAATGGCATGCAAGCCAAATCCGATCGTGCCTGTTTTGGAAGAGAGAGAGGGGGGGGAGGAAAGGAGGGGGAAGAGGGAGAGATTGATCTTTATTAGCTTCAATAGCTACAATGTGTGATACAATCTAATATAATGCCTATTTATTAATTATCCAAACCGTCAGACTTAAACATCCCATACATCTACATTGCACTATCCATTCTTCATGTATGGCACTAGCACTCTCCTAAAATTTTTAAATCTTTTTTCCTTTCTTATTTTATTAAGTAAATTGTACATTTTAAACCCATCATATGACAACATTCTCTGTTCCTCTCTAGTTTTACATCTTTTAATATGTATATTTACCTCTGATCTCTTGTTTATACTCCTTCCTCCCTTCTTACTTGCTCTATCTCATTTTTTAAATAACCTGGACAATCGCCATTTATCATTTTTTGTATCAAAATACAAACTGTATTCAATTCTTTCCTTAATTGACATAAATTGCAATGTCTCGAGCATGTCTTCAATTCTTGTTCTGTAATTGCACCGTAATATAATTCTCATTCCCTTATTTTGTAATTTTTGTAAATATTGCATATTTTTATAATCGTTTAAACTCAGTAATATAGAACAATATTCAAACAATGGAGCAATTATCGCTTTGTATCAATAGATCTCATGTATGGTGTCAAATTCATACTAATTCGACAAAATGAGAGAGAGAAAGAGAAAGAGAGAGAGAGAGAGAGAGAGATATATGTAATTATTGACTTTTATTGACACTGTATGTCGAAAAGTCACGTGGGTTTGGTTGTATCGGGGACACGGTTCTCTATGATTTCCTAAGGGATTTGAGAAGTTAGATCTTATAAAAATGGAGCGTCGATTTAAAGAATTCTGTGTGTACAAGTAGCGTGATTTTTAAGATTCTGAAATTAAATATGATTATAAATACGTATACATGAATGTAAAAAAACTCATGAGATTTATTTTCTGAGACTGAACTAATGTATGCTTTTGGAACTTTTTTAAAGTGAAATATTTGATATTTATCGAAAGCGAGAAAGAGAGTTTTAGTGCAGGAACAGAAAATGGTTGATACCACCAATAATTGATACGTTTAAATTCCTAACAGTTGAAATTCCTATTTTAAAGCATTAATAGTATTAATAGCGCTTTAAAACAGCAACAGGTTTTAGCCATTTGTTATTCATTAAACAGTTATTAATAAAAAAAGTTTAAGAAATAACATTTTCTTTCTGCTTATACGAGAGATACAAGAAAATATCACAGGGGCATTCTTGTTCGATTCGAAGGGGCATGTATGATGAACAAAAAATTTTTCTCAAGATCATATTTTTTGAGACTTCGAAGTCACCTCCACTTTTTGAAATGGAATTGTATGAATTTTTTACTCAATATGATTCCTCTAATTTATTCTGCATATAAAAGTATTAAGGTAATGATATAAAAAAAACCAATAGTTACGAGATCCAGAGACACTGGTAGTGTCTCGGCACTAAGCCACATAAAGAAAGAAATTCTAGAACTCTTCGCATTTAAAATTATAATAAATTTATTTTTTGAAATATAAAATGCCAATTTCACAGAAGTGAAACGTGTTAATTATATATTCATGATATTTTATTATTATAAATATGCATAATACAAATTCTATTGTGATAAGCTACATGATAAATATATATTATAAAACTTGCTTATGTCGTAAGGTAAAATGTTATGCTTATCGTTATAGACAGAATTTATCTAACAATAAAAATAGGATATTATAATCGAATGACTCTATAAATGTTAGATTACATATTCTCAAAGAAAAAGATTGAAGCTAGAAGCTAAAGAATCGAACTGCAGGTCGAATGAGACAATATACATCAGTATTTTCAATGTCAAGTTCAGTTAAAGAACATATTTGCAGCTTTTCTTAGACCGATATCTAACTATCGTTATATGCTCGCAAAAGTGCCTTTGTTCAGATGCAACTCCTAACTTTATCATTCTATATCTGACTAGATCCGCTTTCGAATCTCTTTATTACTAACGGTTATTTATTTATACCGTTTATTATTACCGTTTTTTTGCTGCAACAGCACAAAGAATTGATAGCTTTAATATTTTTAATTTATAAAATTATTAAAATGTATTAATTATTAATAAGAAAGTGATTAAATGATCTCATTTTAATGCTACGAGATCGAAAATATAGATATATTTTTAATTCTTGTGATCGTTGTCGAATTCTCGAATCGAGTCCTCCAATGTCCTCGTGTTTTAACGTTGTCTGCTGTCGCTGCGGTTGAAAGTATTTCCGTTCGAGTTCGTGATAGGAAAATTTAAGAGCAAACTCATCCAATCATATTGACAAAGCGACTGCTTTCACTTATCCACATTTATATTATAGTTTGGAATTTTTGTGTCAGATGGAAATTATTTTTCACATAAAACATTCTAAAATTGCAATTGATAATAGTAGAATTTATAATAATAGAAGGCGAATTAAGAAAAATAAAATATTTAAATATTTATGTATTATTTTTATTAACAATAGTTACGTATTATTTTTTTTAATATCCTTTTAATCGCTCCAGGCTCATAGTTTCTTCTACTTGTATAAAGTGATTAAAAGTTGCAAAAAATAATTTTTCAGTTTTGAACCGATTTGACAGAATTTTTACTTGTGTGAAGAGAGTAACTGAGCTTATTGAATTAAATAAACCATTTTCTTTTTTAATATCAAGTTATACATTTCTAGAACATCACGATCATGCTTGTCTCATAAAGACCGAAGGAAAGAATTCCTTTTACGAGTTCAAGGAACTCCTCCGTTATTCCTGAGTGTAAACTTTTTAAAGACATGTTATGAGAATACTCTCTCTCTTTCTCTCTGGTCAGGAAATTAACCTTTTATGCATGATCCCGTGTGTAATTATCTCGAGATTATCAACATCTCGATCTCCGAGAATTTTGATTTCAAAATTCTGTATTGCAGTACAATATAATACACCGGTTCAATGACATGTTGCGTTCTTTACTCGTTTACGTTCTACCATTTATAGTAAGTAGCTTCGCGACTGTAGTGGGATATTTTATGAATTAATTTTCAACGCAATTGATGAATGAGAAACAGAAATCGAGTTAGATTAAGAATTACTGGTTAAATGTCGATTTAGGTCGCTAGTTAAGCTCCTCAATTTTATATTTAGTTCAGCTTTCAGGTACAGAGTAGCAAAGGTTGATATCCTCTCGAATAAGTGCTTCTCACTCGGCCGGTTAAATTAACAGTTAAAACCGCACGAGTAGTAAATGCTTTAACAGGTGAATTGATCTTAAGTTTCCAACGAAAGATTCTCGAGAATGTGCAAGATCGAATGCGAATGATAAAGCTGGATGAAAATGTATAATTTAATAAAATCGCGTTATACATAAAACTTTGTTGTATGTATAAATTTGTCATTATTAAGTATAAGTACAAATAGTACAATTGATACAAATGTCGTTCTATACAAATGTAATTAATATCCGAGGGAAAAGCTACTAATATTAATAAGAAAAAACTAATTTAAAACGACCACGACGTATATAATTTGAACATTTTAATTCCATATTTTGATTGATTCTTATTTTAAATTTCAATACAGTAGAGATTTTTTTTGTTTTTTATGTTTCAAACATAATAATTTATTTAAATTTACTGATTAATAATAAAAATAATAAATCTGTCAGTCTTCAGATAGTAATACTGTCAGTAATGCTGACAGTATACATGACAGTAATGCTGACATTAATATTTTTACAATGAATTTTTACAAATCTTGTATGATCAATATTATTGACGATGTTTCAGTTTATTATTAGTTTTATGTATATAATTATGCAATTATACTGACGGAAAGACTGATGTACCTTTTATTATGTGGATTTGGATAGTCAATCTCATTGGATAATATCAGTATTGTCAGCACACCAACAAATATACTGACAATATTATTGGTTGTGTGTAATTATTAATGAATTTATATAGGATATTGATAATGATGATCCGGATTTTTTGATTCTCGGTCAATATTACTGTATGGTATGGAATATCTCCTACCACAAAACAATAATGATGCATAAAGAACTGTACATAATGGAAGAAATATTAGGAACAGGCATAACTATCAAGATTTCAACCTCAGAAATTGGTTACATCGTAATATATGGTTTCTATAACAGGTTAAAATCATTAATATTTATATTCCTACTTATTAATATTTATTTATAATATTTCCTCTAATATACTGCAGGGCTTTAGAGGTCCCTGAGTAGTCGCTGTCATATTGAATCGTCATAAGAGAAATAAAACAAAATTAAAATTTCTTACATACTATTTGTAAATAAAGACAATGTAGATAAAACAAAATGATTAGATCGCTTTAAAACATTTAAGTAGAGAAAGCTATTCTTACCTGCCCTGACAATAAATAGTCGTAAAAGGCACGTGAAGTGAAAATAGATTACGCATGTGCAAGTAAATGCACTTCATATGTCTTTTATCACCTTTTGCAATTACTTATTGTCTGTCCAGGGCAAATAAGGATTATAGCTTTTGTCTATCTTTATAATTGTTTTAAAACAACGTTATTACAATATTTTATTTTATCCAAAAGTTCTTTTATTTACAAATAGCATGCAAGAAACTTTTTCAATGTCATTTCTCACTTATAACGTTACGATTCAATGTGGTCACGGCGACTACTCATCACCTTAAGCTTATTCTACAATAATGCGTATAGATATGTATCGAAAAATTCGTGTTTTTTTTTAGTTTATTTGATCTCAATCCTTAAAATTTAATTTTTGTACTTTGTAAATTTGTACAAAAATTCTCCTCTAACATCTTTTCATACATCGTAATCAATTTGTGTTATTAAAAAAATGTGTCTATATTTAAAAAGAATCATTAAGGAATTTTTTGAAGTTCATTTTAGCAGTTTCGATTATTAAAATGATTTTATAAAGCAATATTTAATTGTTATACGTTTATTATTAATATACATTTTAAACAGTTTTCAAGACAGCAAGATAGTATGCACTTATAACTGTGTGAAAGATAAAACTAATTAAAACTGATTAGTAGCATAGATACAGGAACTATAACAACAGCATACATATACATTGTATCTTATTTGATTAAATTATTTTCTTACATAATTTTTATGTTTTTAGAGCAGAGAATTTCAAGTAGAAAATTTGTATTTTTAAAGCAGAAAATATTTTAGCTGAATATTTTAACTGAATTTCTATTTCGTCAGCGATTTTCATGAACGAATTGATGCTTTTTTTTAGTATTATAGTACAGATGTATCCAATATTTTAATAAACACAATAAATATGTATTAAATTTTTGCTTTACTTCATAAATGAGTCGACATATACTAAAAATAAAATCAGATTTAATAAAGTAATATTTAATTTTGATCATTTATAACTTTTTAACGAATAACGAGTGACTGCTAAAACCTATTCAAGGCCACGATCTTGACAATATACGTATGTTATTGAAGTTGCTGAGATTGGTCCTAATGTGCATAATTTGCAATTTTATTGTCACATCACGTATTCTTATTAGTTTCATTTACGACAACAATCAATAGTCATTGTATTGAAAAGTTAATAATCATTGCTTGATAGAATTTTTTTTAAATGACTAATAATAATATAATATTATGTGTATATATTTATTAATATATTAATAATTAATATATTAATATATGGTGCTGTTGTTATAATTCATATACCTCTGTCACTGGTCAGTTTTGATCAGTTTTATCTTTCATACAGTTGTAAGTACACATTGTCTTGCTTAAATAATTGAAAGATATTTGAAANGAAATGTATATTTTATATTAATAATTTAAATAGATATATAATACATAAATTGATTATGATGTATGAAAAGATTATGGAAAATTTTCGCATAAATTTACAAAGTAATTCAATTTTAAAGATTAGTAGTGGGAATAGTTCGAAAAATATGGATTTTTTTATACATATTTATACGCAGTTTTATATGTATACATAAAACAAGAGATACAACTACAACTTTCGTTTGAGGATGTATAGATTACATCTGAAAACATTATCAAAAAATAAAAATTTCATAGATTGTTCTATTATTATATCTGAATATCTGTATAAAATTTGAACACAATTCTTTTATTTGTTTGAAAGTTATTTAATTTTTTCAGTCTTATATAAAATCATTTTTCATTCTTCTATAAAATCATGTTTTGCAGTACTTATTTATAAATTTGAAGAAGGAGTAACATTAAGAATCAAATAAAATTCTAAACATATACTAATCAAACAATAATAAATATTTGTGTAAAAGTTTATTTGATTCACTTATTCGTTCAAAAGTGATTGACCTAAAACTGCAGAAAAATATGATGATTTTGTTGCATAAAATATTATATAATTATAAACCAAATTGTTCGTTGTTTTGTAATTGGTTTCAGAGTATATTCATGGATATTTTGACTAATTATTTGACTGATATTATATAGCCAAAACATTCTTGAACTTTTTTTCCGATATTCCTTACCGCAGTTATTCAAAAAAACATAACTACATTTTTTTCAAGGGGATGATTTCACCTCCTTAAATAATATGAACAAAAAATAGTTCTTTGTTATGGGTGAACTACTCTACTTGCAATGTTTCATAATTTTTTTAATTTCCCTTCTTTAAAAAAACGACTGGTCCAATAATGGATGAAAATTAAAAAGTTTTTCATTTGTGCAAAGATCAGTCTTATTAAAGTACTTGGTTTATTAAAGTTGGCTGACCAAATAATTTTTATAAAATACTGTTTCCGTGGCTTGTATTGGGATTCTGATAAAAAAAATCTCAATTCATTATAACAAATAAAAATATTTAATATTAATCACATATTGCGGCTAATTCTAATAGACCGAGTATTGATCTTCATAAAAATAAATATAAGTTTCGTTCACTATATTGATTGTGAGTCAGCATTTTTTCCCAAAGATCTGATTTTAGATTTATAATATCAGCCTTTGTTAAGATTTAAGAAAAATCTCTGTAAAATATTTCTCATATAAATTAAAATATTTTTTAAATATATGATCCATCATATTAAATTTATGAAAGATTAAGATTTAGTAGTGGAAAGAATTTTAGATTATTTTCCATATTTTTATAAACTTAGTTAGAACCATAATAAACAAATTTTTAATGCATGCTCTTTAAATGAATCTTTTCTCAAACCCAAGCTCTTCGAGATATTTAGTCCTTGTGTTTTTTGTGTTGAAAAGCAAAAAGATTCAGTACTTTATCTTAGTAAAAAAAAATAGCAATCGAATATGTGTTGGAAAGGATAAGAATAACTTTAATGTGACATCCACCTGGATGCTGAAAAAAATTATTAAACATTTTATAGATCGTTGAAAATGGTCAAATATCTCCTCAGACAGCAAAGCATGTCTCAGAAAATGTTTAATGTTTTAATGAATTTTGATCTTCCTATTATATCTCTTAAACCAATTCTAGTCTCAACTTAAAATTTGTGTGTGATGTCTTATCATAACATCATTTGGTACATAATTCAATTCTAAAATCGAGACCAAAAACTTGTGCTGTTACTCCTTCTAAAAAACTGAAAATTTCTTAAAAAGGATTTTCTAACAGACGGTGCATGTTAACGTTATAATAGCGTAAAGATGTAACAAAATTGCGATCGCGCACTGTGAAATCGGAGGAAAAATCAGAGTAAAATGATGCGAAACCGCCGCATGACAGGTGCGAGCAGAATGCAGAGAAGCGGGGCTTGGCGGACGCTTACCCGGCAAATAACAGCAAATGTTTCATTCCGAGTTGCGGGGAGCCAGACGTCGTGCGTTCGCTAGTAATAGCGTTAGGATGAGACTCGCAGAATCAATACGCGCACTGGCGAATTTCTCAATCGACGCGCAACATAAAGGCCACCCCCCCATACTTCAATGTGCCTCATACTCTCTCCCGTAGACTTACGTTATATACACGGAAAGAACCGTTTTGCTAAAATATGTATACAAATTAAATCAGATGCAGATCTGAAAATAATTATGTTGAATCAATTCAAGGTAATTGCTAGAATGTCAAAACTTTTTTACGGGATTTTTTTTACCGGTAGTTATTTAGTAGTATAAGGAAACCACCCCCAAAAAATTTTATTGCTATAGATTTATTGCTACAGATTTAGAGTGTAGGATACTTAATATTAAATGACATATTTAAGTTATTGCATCGAAAACATAGACACTTCATCAAGGCAAATATCTTGTTGAATATTCACTTACTTGTATAAATCATTTTTTAAGAAACAAAATAATTCATCGAATGTTTTTACATGAACGTAAGAGTTTTGATAGGAAAATGAACTCAATTTCAATTACAATAATGATAACAAAATCTATTAAATATAAAACCTATTGAATATTTCTGCTCAATCTTTGGGAATAATACTTATGTATTTTCCTTTTATTCCCTTTTATCACTGAATGATAATGATGGTTTTGAAATTGTTGTCAAATTTTTTTCTTTTCCTCAATTAAGTGATTTCTCTACTCTGATTTCTCTTCTCTTAAGAATAAACTGTTCATCAATATTTCTAACAATACAATTCTTACATTCAATGCTTGTTGCAATTGAGTGGTAATTCCTCACTACTATCCAGTAACAGAATGAGCAATTGCATCGAGTTTATCAAAAATATTGAAAACAGTGTAAAAAAAATTGAATACTGAAGCATTATTAAATGTGAAGAAAGCTGGGCGCCAGGTTTAAAAAATCACATCGGTTTAAAAAATGGGATGCTAACTTCTTATCGAAAATCGAGATCGAATAGTTCTGAACGGTCCAATATCTTTATTTTGTGAATATCTAGAATTCCTGATGCATAAAAAAAATTTTTGAAAAATAAAAAAGAAATTAAGTTTTGAAAAATCAGATTTAGTAATGCAAGATGTAGAGCTTTGAAGATTTTTAGAATTGATTTATCATTTTATCTTAGGTATGTCGATGACATAGCGATGTCTGTCATCATTTAATCAACAAATTACTTGATATTTTTAATTTTTTTATTCTAGAAGTTTACTTTAGAAGTTGATGAAGATAAATTAATTTACTAATAGAAGTTCTATGGATTATGCTCATTAACACGCTCTTTTTTGTGAGAAAGAATGTGTTAATGAGCATAGTTCGTAGAATTTTTTTATTATCACATACTAAATTTCACGAGGATAACTTGGAATTATTAACCGTAACACTTTTTTAGAAAATGACTATCCCACTATAAGTTTGTGTTGGACACGATTAACTCATGTTTAAAATCTCTATTCAAGTAAGAATTTTCAAACAGATGGAAATACAGGAGAGGAAGAAAAAACATGATTTACAATTCCTCTCTTTCTAAGAAATTTAGAAATACTATAAAAGCGATCTTAATATAAAACCTGCCCTTTTTTCAATCTCAATAAACTTGGCGGAATTATTAAAGTATAGAAATATGTTATTCCTAAAAATTCTAAAAAGAACGTAGTACATAAGATCTCATATAAAGAGTCCAATGCTTCTTATGTTGAGCCGAAGAGGCAGCTTAAAACGAGAATTTCAGAACAATGAAATCACATATAAATAAAAAAACAGTCACCTCCATCATAATAGAATATAAATTACAATTTAATCCTGAATTTGACTGGGAGAATATAGTTTTTTGATAGTGAAAGATATATTTAAATAAGAAACTAATTTTTGAAATGTTAAAAACTCAGGGTTAAATTAGAAATCTGATACTGAATTTCTATTTTACATCAACATGTTAAATAAGTTTTGAAATGTTAACACGAATTAATTATATCGACTGTGTATCTCATACGTAATAGATTATCGACATTATTTATTGTTTTTATATTTTTATTATTTGACATGTCGCCAAGCATGTCACTTATCGACACTGTTTATTTTTTGATTGTTGATAGCTTTCTAATAATTAACGAGCGATTAGAACCTTTTGAAGGCTACTCATCAGGGCCATGACAATATATGTTAAAGTCGAAATGATTGGGGCCGATTCTTTTATATTAAATAACCATTTAAAATAATGAGGTTCGCATAAAGAAGCAAATGCGTTGTTCTTTAATTGAAGTGAATAAATTCCGTAAATTCTTGAGATCGAAATTTTTTTTTGTTGGGGATGTGATCAAGAGTATGGTCAATGTGATGATACTTTGAAGCTTTCTTTGATTGGTCAATTAAATATATTTCAAAGCATTTGTAAAGGTTTTAATTGCACCATGACGCATTTGGACGTTTCTGATTACATTCGAATTATTAATTAATCGAAATAATCATGACATGCTCATATGATGCTTAGAGTCTGTTATTTAATTGACATACGTATTTATTTCAGATTTGAGAAACTACTTGAGATACATTTCAATAGCAACAGTAACTGAATTACGGCAATACGATGCAGAGCAACGGTTCGGAGAATGTAGGATCCGAGAATGGAGTCGACAAGTCAGGATGGACGGTGTGTACCGATTAATCGAAATTATCTTAATGTAAACTGTAGCTTGTCGAAGTTACGAAGACATCTCCATCAATCGAAGATTGAATCACCGCTATTTAATCTAGTTTCTATCTAGTCTTTCTCATCTTTTTTGCATAAAATTACCTTACAGATATCTAATTTCAATTTAATTATGAATAATTGATTAAAAAAGTGCACAAGAACGAAAATAATCGTTTTCTGTACTTTTTAGGCATTAAAAAACGATCCCCGACGAAATTATTTTACATTTTTACTAAATTTTATTAGATTATTTTTAGGAAAATTTGTGGTTAAAATTGCAAAAAAGTTGGCATATTACACTATTTGATGAGAAAAAAATCACAAGAACGCGATTGATTATTTCCCGTAGCATCTACGAGATACATTAAAGACGACCAGTCTTATAGAAGTTCATAGTATATGTATATACTATTATATTAAAAGAAAAATATGTAGAATTCAAAATTATCTTAATGGCATATTCAAACTCAAATGGTGTATTGTTGGATATGATATGCTTTTTCTTATACTTTATTTTTCTTATTCTTCTATTAATCGTCAGATCAATAAGCACATTTGTGAAGAAGGACTTCATATCCAAAGA
Source organism: Acromyrmex charruanus (assembly GCA_017607545.1). Lineage (NCBI taxonomy): Eukaryota > Metazoa > Arthropoda > Insecta > Hymenoptera > Formicidae > Acromyrmex > Acromyrmex charruanus. The sequence continues at coordinate 1,153,079 of JAANIC010006522.1, forward strand.
TATTAAAACATAATTTTTTTACAATACAATATCGCCTAATTTTTTATCAAATGCTGACTTTTTTTACAAAAACTTAACGATTCCGAAATATTGCCTCGAATATTTTTTTGTAAATAATAAGCTAAATTATACAATGGCTATTGATCGTCAAAATTATTCTCAATGGATTGTCGGGTTTGTGAACTTTAGGTCATACGTTCTAAGTAGAATACCGTCAGTGATTAAAATCTTGTACATCAACAGATCAATGTATTCTCTATTCTCCCCTATGCTCAAGGATTTAAAACTTCTAGTTATTTTATTCAACAGATTCTTCGTTACCTCATATGAGGAGCAGACTTTCAAAACGTGTTTTGTCCAAAATTTATAATTTTCAGAAAACGAGAAAGAAACCTACACAAGAAAATTATTTACAAAAAATAATAATATGCCAATCAGTAATGTGAAATATTGCTAAATAATTGTTAAAAATGTTAAACAAATGCAAAGCATTTTATTTGTCTCTAGTTAGAAAACATAATGCACTTTGAAATGTCTATTTTCAGCATATAAATTAACGATAAAAAAATACTTTCTGAACATCTCAGAGTAGTTTATAATATGAATCTTTTAACATTGAACACTATCTCTAACTAAAATAACTAAAAAAATGAAATTTTGCACAAAATGCATTTTGGAAAATTCTGCTCTTCATATATCTTTATCCAAAAAAAAATTCCATTTTATTTACATAATCTAATATTGAGAGCTAACTCGACAAACATGATAAATGTCTTAAAATAGTAAAACAAAGTAAATAAGTTATGTAGTAATTACAGATGTGATGTTTTCCAGGTTGGGTTAATTAATGGGAAGTTTAAGTATCTAACGGCGGAGACATTCGGTTTTAAAATCAATGCTAACGGATCAAGTTTGAAGAAAAAACAATTATGGACTTTAGAGGGCAGCGAGCAGCAGGTTTTCCTTCGCTCTCATTTGGATCGATACCTAGCGGTCGACCAATTTGGTAATGTGACGTGCGAGAGTGAGGACTCGTCGGATCCAGGATGCGCTTTTCAAATACAACTTGCTTCCGATGGTATTTGAGCTTCACTTTGTTTAATTTGCATAAAACATTATGCAACATTTGTATTAGAGAATCAGAAACACAGAAAATTCATTTTACATTCTACAAATTTTTTTATATCTTCAAAGTCAAGATAGATTTGTTCTTCACGAAGAAAAAATAGTAAATGCATTAAAAGATAACAATCTCAAAATTATGTCTAATGATATAAATCAATAATAAATAAGAAGTCTCCGAGAACCGACGCTAAAAGAGATACATATATATTTAATTACGAGGAAATGAATGAGGAAATGGAGGGAAGGAAAATTCTCGTTTCGATACTGGAATAATTTTCGCGTTGTAGTGTCCTGAATTTAAATATTCAAACTTCGGGATCATGTAGGGGATCGATAAACTAAGGAAAAAAATCCTTTAGAGATATGCTCATTTTCTCTCTGTTTGGGAGAAAATCGCGAAAAAAGACAAAACATAGTTTTAATTTTTACACTTATTTATTACTTATTCATTCATACTTATTTATTCACACTGTCACTTTAATGCAGATATTATTCAAAATGTTGGACTCGTGCAGCAATGCACGCATTGCATCTTGTACTGACAGTACAAAATTGTTGCAACCAAACACTAATCTTGTCGACGTAATGACTCGTCGATCCGGCACACTTCTGCCTGGAAATCGGCGCGCATACTCTCGCACTGCCTCTAAAGAATTATCGTTGAAGTCGTATCTACCATTTTCCGCTTTGAAAATAATATTCTGAAAATTATGATACGTTTTATCTTAAATTTTGCGATTTTCTTTAAAACGAAGCAAAAACGAGCATATCTCTATAAAGGACATTTTTAAAAATTTATTTGATTTCCTACAGGCTCTCAAGTTTTGAATTTGAGATTTCTCTATATTCACAAATATCGATTCGTAAATCTTATCTTTTAATCGAACTGAACGAGATATGAGAAGCAATTTTTATGTTCTGACTTGGCATTATCAGCCAGACGGTTATTTCAAATATCCGGATCAATCGGAGCTCTATAATGAATGGGTAAAAGTATATCAGCAATTCTTTCAAGGCAATCATGACAAATTACAGGCAGCGGCCGATGGGCTCTGAAGAACCTCCAGAGGGGCTACTTCTTAGGCTCGAGTCAAGATGAATTGAAGTGTACCGCTAAGGCTCCAGGCGAGGCAGAGTATTGGCTCGTACATCTCGCTGCTAGGCCGCAGGTATACCTTATGTGCCCGTTTCAAAATTTTAGACGTGAAGCGTTTATGGCGCACCGTTTTACGCAATTTAGTCATTGTTACACGCACAATTGTTACTTCAATATGACTATATTTTTTCAAGAAACAGATTTTCCTTGACAGTCTTGATTTATTCGATAGTCACTTATTCTGTTATAATTGTACTGTATTTTTATACCGGGTGACGTTAAACCATCGATGTCTTTCCAAGTTCCTTTGACCAATTTGGAAATAATTTTTTACTCGAAAAACGCATTTTTTGACAATTTGAAAAATTTAAAACTCCAAGATATATACATTTACACAAAAATTAAGAAAAATTAAGAAGTATTTTTTTAAGAATTGTAAATATTTTTATTTTTTGAAATACATTAAAAATAAAAGAAATACAAAGCAAATTTATCCATAGTTTTATCCATAGTCTTTCACAAGAAAGACTCCGAAGAAATAAATTATAGGTAAGTATAATGAAAAGCTCTTTTGTGAAACATCAGTTGTTTGTGTGTGTAACAAGTAGTTATATTAATAAGATAAAATTACAAATATTTCGACCTGATTTTGAATCCTCTTCAGTACTTATAGAATTAACAATTACTAAGCATTACTACACTTTACAATAAATTAGAGTAAGTATGGAATGTCGTCGAACAAAAAGCATCATTAATCTTATTGTCCAGAGATAAAAAGTTAACCGTCTATAGTATCTGGCAGAATACTTGAACAGTGATCAAAAATTGAACTGGAATATTAAACTTTGAAGTTATTGTAATCAGAATATAAAATGAAATACTTACATTGATCATAGAATAACGATGAAATACAAGAATAAAGCAAAGACAGAGCGAAATATATGATACTAAGTGTTGTGATATTATAAAAGATCGTCAACGATATACATGTTTATATATATGTATTGAATTAATAAATAAAACATGGATCATGCATCAAAATTTGTAAAAAAGTCAAGATATAATAGATCTAAATGGGAGGGTTTTAGATATCCACAAAATAGATCAAACACAGCAGGATACACCAATCGGTCACAATCCCAATCGGAAACGGACACATAATAGTTCCATTCGAACACAAATTGGTCCCAATTAGAAATAGATTGAAATGGACACATGATATGAGTTCTATCTAAATTACCTTCTAGTATCGATGAATTTATAGGCTTATTTGATATGTTTTTGCACGAATGTGCACGTATTTTATTAAATTAAATTTTCGGCTTATACTAAATAATTATTTTAATGAGACAGTGTTGTTAAACTTTCCAAAGTTAAATTAGAGCAGAATTTGTTAATTTTATGCCCGTTTCTATCGCTATAAATTAAGGAGTTTCTCCAGCTTAAAAATGTAGAGGGAAGTCATGTGACTTTTTATCTTAACTTAATTAATGAGAACCGTATCTTCTAAAAAGTAAATAATGAATAAAATTTAAGCAGCGAAATTAATTTGTTATTAAATATTTTCTTTTTAATAGAAAATGAATATTTATGTGGAAAATATTGAAGAAACATTGTTTGTTGTAATTATTTAAATTTAATTTTGATAAAAATATTGATAATTCTGGTAGAAACGACGTTGCCACATTTTCATTATGTGACGTCATGTTTAAAAAAAATTGCTGAACATTTCATATTCTTGCACGAAAATAATATGGTGAAACCTAATTTTTTAAATTTCAAAATGTTCTTTAAATATTAACTCCATTCTTTTATATCCATGCAACTCTTCAAAATACTTATGTTTGATTTACAATTAAATTACTTCAAACTCTTCTTCTCATATAAAAATTTAAGTTATTTTAGAAAATTATTTAAAGAAAATTGTACGGTCAACAAATCTGAAAAAGTCGGAAATTTCTCTCTACACATTAATTACAAATTTATTCTCAATATTTAATCAAATTCTAATATTATATAATGAGAGAAGGAAATGAAGAGTAAATTAAACAGAAATAAAGTTAATTATAATTTCAAGAAAAGAAAGTATGCATTAGTTACTTATAATGCCATTACTTTTTATAGTTACTTTGTTATAATAACAATTTGATAATGACGTTGTGAAGTTTTTATGGCGATAATGATAAGAGTTGAAAATTCAATTTGTATACTTGTAAAGGATTAAAGAAATCATTCGTTACTGAAGAAAGTAAATCATTATTTGTAATGAGTGTATTTACTTGTCACTTATAACGAATAAAGTAACACGTCAGCGTTACACAATTAGTATAAACAAATTACATTTTTTAAAATAATATGTAATAGTGACAAGTTACGTTTAAAAATAATTTCCCACTTTATTGCAACCTTAGTTAGTTATCGTTACAATCGTTATAAAAAATTGCAACGTCATTATGGAATCATTATTATAAAAAATAACGGTAAAAGTAACGCCGTTACTATACTTCCATTCCCTGATTAATCTACATTGATAGAAATAGATATTATTATAGATGATCGTTCTGTCAGGAGACAAACAAAAAGCTTTATATCAAAAGTGATTTATTATAAACATTGCAAAACAAAGCAAAATTCAAAATTAATTATTATCATAAAATAAGAAAAAATGATTAAATCAAGGAACAAAATTCTAATGAGGAAACACAATATCTTAATTCTAAAACACGATATTTTTATTCTAAACGCAGCATAATTAACAAACAAGTATATTTATATAGTAAACTATTATATAAATATATAAATTATATAAATAATGATTACAAAATATACAAATTAACATTTTTCTTTCTTTTCCTTCCACAAATATTTGTAGTTCGATATTGTATTCCTGACAAACTCCATATAGTGTTTTCAGGTTTTTTTGATAAATTCATAGAATTTTTGACAATTTATGTCAATGTTCAGTTTAGTACATAATTTCGCATCAATTTCCTACACATTTTGATACGGTCATCCCATGCATTATTAAAAATACTCTTTTTTTCATAAATTAAGGAAGTGACAAATTTCTTTAATTTGTTATTACTTTTTTAAATTAAAAATTATGTAATGTTTTACACTTCTCTTTATGTATAATTTTTTAAGTATTTCGGAGAAATAATAACTGAACTTAAAATGGACTTAAATTTTCAAAATCCGGAATCTCCAGATCAAACTCGAAGAGATAACAACCTTAATTAAGGACTTGATTATTTAGGTAAATCTTCGATCAGCCGGAAGGAAACGTTTCGCACATCTGAGCGCTACTCAGGATGAAATTCACGTGGATGCGCCGGTGCCGTGGGGTGAAGATACCTTATTTACTTTGGAATTTCGCCCAACGACGGGTGATGACAACAGTCACGGGAATCATTCTAAGTCCGAGGGTGGTCATTATGCGCTACATACTTGTAATAATAAGTACCTCGCGCGTGATGGCAAACTGCTGGACACTTGCACGCGAGACTGCCTCTACGCCGCGGAATTTCACGCTGGTCTTCTCGCTCTTCGGTATTACTAGTTAAATAACTTTTTTTATGTCTTTTTATATATCAAAATAGAATCTTTCTGAATGAACTCATATTAATAAGGAAAAAAAAACGTATATATACAAAGTGCAATCGTTTTAAATTAATTTCAATGTTAATTAAACATTTTGACGACTTAAATTAAACTAATTGAATTTTTATTTCTATAAATTAAACTTTCAGAGATATACATGGTGCATATTTGGCACCGATCGGAAGTAAAGCAGTTTTGAAATCCAGATCAACAACTGTTACGCGCGACGAACTGTTCTCATTGGAAGAATCTCTGCCGCAGGCATCCTTCGTCGCGGCGTTGAATCAGCGATATGTTTCTGTGAAGCAAGGTGATTATTTCGTTATAGGATGAATGTGATTGAAAATTAATCGCGATCATTGTTCCGATTGATTAGGTGTTGACGTGACGGCCAATCAGGACGAGATCTCCGGTCACGAGACATTCCAATTGGAATTTGACCGAGTGACGAAACGATGGTATGTGCGAACAATGCAAGACCGTTACTGGAGTTTGGAGGCTGGCGGAGGCATACAAGCGTCGGATCATAAGCGCTCGTCGAACGCGCTTTTCGATCTAGCATGGCAATCAGAAGACGGCACAGTTGCGTTGCGTGCGAACAATGGCAAATTTCTGGCTACCAAGCGATCCGGCCATCTCTATGCGAACGCTGAGTTAAATGGCAATGACTCTGATGCCGCCAAGTATTACTTCTACCTGATGAACCGGCCTGTGTTGGTGTTGCGATGCGAGCAGGGATTCGTCGGGCCGAAGAGCATGGCTAGTCCAAAGCTCGAATGTAATAAGGCTGTTTATGAAACGATTCGCGTCGAACGATGCGAGCGTGGCGAAGTCAGATTTAAAGGTGATTGCGCTTTTTCAATTTATTTAACTCGTTTTGTTACTGCAAAAAAGGGACAGGAGTTTTGTATAGTTAAATTGAAGACAAAATTTGCGAATTTACAGGAAAAGAAATGAATGCAGTTCTCCTTATATAAAAATATTATATTTGAGTTGTAGAAAATTAAGTTGTAATATAAAATTGATTAATAGGAAATAGTTTTTATACATATACTGATTATTGCGAAGAATATTACTAAGGCCTCGGTGGTCTAAAGGCTTAGGACGCTCGCACGAAATGTTAGAGATCCGGAGAGTTCGACTCCTGGCTGAGGTAATATTTTTTGTAATAAGTTTTTTACAAATTTTTAAGACATAATATATGTAAATAAAATTTGGGGAGATTATTAATATTTCAGACGGATTGTGTTGAAGGTCCGATAGTAACGGCGTGCAATCATATTTCTGACATTCATTTAAAGAATACATATATGTATTAGTTTAATATCTAATTTTGACTGTCAAAATTAGTTTTTCTTTTATTTAGGTCTTGTCGTACGATTTTGTAAATGAACATTTACGTAAACACATTTTACTGTTTATAATAAATAATTAAATAATTTTAATAAATAATTTAATAATTGAATCATAAATATATATAAATAAAATAATAATTTAATAATTTAAAGTATTATATGGACGGAGTCAGCACCGATGACTTTGACCTTGACATATGTTGGTCATCACGTCGAGCAACCCTCGACAAGTTTAACCGTTGCTCCCCATACAGCACACTTTATCCTAAGAACGTCATTTTGGGATATCGCGATAATCTTGATACCTGTGGATAGTCTTATTTATTCAACGAATATCTAAGGGTACAAGTATGTGAGAGCCACGAATGTCTTAGACGATATCCGTGAAATATCCAAGGAACTCCATGAGGTATCACAAATATACAGGATGTCTCGCAATTTTTTGCCAAGCGCTTTTATGTAAATGGACTTAACTGAGCTGAAAAGTCCTTTATCATTTTATAATTTTCGCAATAGTTAACAAGATATTAATTACTAAAAATTGCCAAATATTGGTCTTGAATAATTTTTTACTCAAATACTATCAACTTTACGGAAAAACAGCAAGAGAGAAAAGTTATATTCTTATAGCTTATTTTCTTCTCTTAAAGTTCTGAGAATTTTTTCAGAATTTTTTAATACGTATTTTCTTATGTTGGTAAAAATAGTTGCCAATAAAAAAATCAACTAAAAAGTTGATAAAAAATTCTGAAAAAATTCTTAGAGTTCTATGAAAAGAAAATAAACAATTTTCATCTCTTGTTGTTTTTTTGTAAAGTTGGTAGTATTTGAATGAAAAATTATTAAAGACCAATATTCGGCAATTTTTAGTAATTATAATATGTAAACAAATACCTTATTTATGTAAACACCCTGTATAATAATATAAGGCGATAAGAAGGACAATCAACTAATTGTATTGTATTATATATTATTGTATATTAAGAAGTATTTGCCTCCCACTTGAATAAATTGTATCATAATATAATTTGTCTATTTATTATTTTATAGGACAAAATGGTAAATATTGGCATGCAGACAGCGAAGGAGTGACCGTGGATTCAGACATGCCGTCCGACGGTTTTTATTTGGAACTGCGCGAGCCGTCACGCATCTGCATCAAGTGCGTAGATGGCCGATATCTCACCGCGGGCAAGAATGGCGCATTGCGTTTAGGCGAGTCAGACTACGAATCCGCCACGAAATGGGAGTTCTAATGCGGAGGATAAAACGTAAATGTATATTCAACTGCCTCCTCAGCTTTGTGGTCATAACTCGTAGCACCATGTCCCCGGAACAATAACAGCAAGAGATCGGCAGTTTGCGCTATTTCCTGCCACATACTTAATCGAGCATGCCGTATCGCGTCAAAACGACGAGTTTTCGATAATCGATGTTCCACTGCAATATATACTTTTTTTTCTTAGTAAAGTTTCGTGGATCCACAGTATATTCAAGACTGGCGGTTTATACGCGGATAACATAAAAGTCCGAGAGATATTCAAAGGACCGGCTATTACAATTACGGTCTATTTTATAAGTAAAATACACACTTTTATATCTTTATATATTTATAGATATATATGAATTTGCAGTTGCTGCTGCAAATTCAATTGTATATCGATGCCCTTTGTATGTATTTACACGTTTATTCATAATCCTGAGACATTGATCATAGAATTGGTTTAACAATCATTATTAATATGCTTGTTTAGTTTATCTTATCTTATTCTGAGACAAAAGAAATTTATAAGTATAAATCGATCAATATCAATGCATTCAGCAAAAAACAGAGATTTTTCTTTCTGCTCACAGCGTAGTAATGGGTTTTGCTATCGTTATGGGTACATTTTTATATATTAAATAAGTTATTTTTTTTTAAAGAATATATATACATATACATACAGAATGTTCAGGGTAATGGTCTGCACTGTTTTTTTACATTTCCGACAGTTAAAAAAAAAGGAAAGAAAGGTGAATATTTATCGGTTTTATGTAGACAACAAGCCATAAAAAATTTAAAAAAGTTTTTAATAAAAAAGTCAAGATTGAATTTTTTAAATAGTTAAATTTTTTTCCATAATATTATAAAGATCTCCAAGACAAATTCAATTATTGAGAATGTCACTTTTATTGACGTTTTGTTGATCTTATACATAAAAAAATACATGTATTATAAATATCCATCAATAAAGAAAAACTATGTGATTTATATGAACAAATTTTATTTTTATCTTATGTGAGCTTTAATTTATGTAAATGTTTCAAATTGCTTGCAATACAAAGTTCTGCTCTTTTTAACAAATTACATATTACTACGCGTAGCAGTTATTACACTTTTTTTGATTCAAAATTACACAATCTGTAATTATTCTCTCTCGAAGATTGAATATTATTTATTGGTGTTTGATATATACAAAAATTTCAAATGTTTCTACAAGAAAAAATCCAAAAAAATGTGCCGGCCATCGAACTGCATTTCTAACACTTTTCAAAAATATTTTGAAAATTTTGAACTATTCGTGCATTATGGGCTGAGCAATCGTTCATGAATTAAATATCAATAAAATCTGTTATAAATTAATAAAATTTATTTACGTAGTCTTTTTTTATTAATGAATATATATGATATACATATTATGTATATTTATATATATAAAATCAATAAGACATCAATAAATTCTCAATAGTGATATTCTCAATAGTGTGTTGAACGTGTTTTGAAAACCTCTATAATATTATGAAATTGTATAGTGCTATTTACAAAAATTCAAAATGACTTTGATTTATTTTATTAAAAACATTTAAAAAATATTTTTATCGCATTGTGGTTCGTATGAAACAGATAACTATTCACCTTTTTCTTTAACTGTATCTAAAAAAATCGGACCGTTATGCTAAACATTCTGTACACACAACACAAAACACACACACACACACACATACACACACACACATACGCGCGCGCGCGTACACGCACGCATGCACGCATGCATATTTACAAGTATGTATAAAAAGTATCGGAATTTCTTTTTTATAAAACCTATATTTAAAAAATATAAGTTTTATGAAAAATGTTTCGAACAAAAGTTGTAGGTTTTAAAAAGATCTATTTACTGGTCTTATAAGTTTGACCTTGAGTGTCGTCGTTAAGGTCAGGTCAAGATTACATCCATTTTTTAAAATGGAAACCCTCATTTTTCATTGCATATTCTTGTAGCTTATTTCGAGAGTTCTTCACAACACTGCAACAAATTTTTTTTCATTAAGTACTTTTTGAGTTATAAGACTTGAAAGTTACAGTACCGACGGCATTATAATATTATCTAAGGCATTATAATATTATCTAAGGTGTCCAATTGATGGTTAGAATCCCTTAAATGTTGTTCAAGATCATGACTTTGATAACATTTAGTGTAAAAGTGAAAATAAAAGAAACAACCTCTAAAGGTTTTGATCTTAACATATGATGTCCAGATCATGACTGAACAACATTTAAAAGACACTTTAACCATCAGTTGAACCTTAGATAATGCTGGCGTAATTGTAGGTTTCAAGCCTTATAACTCAAAAAATATTTAATAGAAAAATATTTTCTTATAATGTTTTAAAGAGCTTTCGAGATAAGCTACAAGAATATGCAATGAAAAATAGAGATTTCCATTAAAAAAAAATCGATGTGACCCCGATCTGATATTGACAATCAACGTCAATCTGACAAGATCAGTAAATACTTTTTAAATCCTACAATTTTTATCTAAAACATTAATTTATAAAACTTATATATTTTGAGATATTCAAAGGTATCGATACTTTTTATTCATCTCATTTAAATACATACATATATATATATATATATATATATATATATATATATGTGTGTGTGTGTATATATTAGGTCATTTAAAAAGTATCCGCGGTTTTTTTCATTCAAAAATTGAACAAAAAACCGCGGATACTTTTTAAATGACCTATATAATAAAGAATCACGCTTGAAAGGAGAGACACAGATCCAATTCGACCAATATTCGATTGCTGCCTCCCAGGTCGATATTAACTTGCAGATTTCGTTATCAAGACACATCTGTTACGATCTTATAAGTTAGGAAAAGCTCGTTTAACGAGATGCACACTCAGTTTTGCTGTACTAATAGTACAGTAATAGTACCCTGCTTCACACCGTATTAGCTTACTGCGTATGTTAAGCAAATGAAATATGCCGAATTAAGGCTTGGTGATGGAAAGATTCGCAGCATACAGATTTGTGAAAATCTGTTTGCTTTTTTCTTTTTTTTTTTACGTTTATTGGGAACGATATTTTAACAGATGTCGCGTGTGTTTTAGCAGTAAGATAAGTTTCATTTCAGTCTCCTCGCTCTTTTCATAACGATGAATAAAAAATCGACAGAATCATAATTTGATTTAGGAATATAATACGTGGAAAATTAAGAATTCTTCAGTTCGAGAAAAAATGGAGAGGTGTGTGCGTGTATGAGAAAGAGAGAAAGAGAAAGAGACATTAAGATACGTAAGTCTCTTGTAAATATGTTTGCCTCTTCAATATCATTACGTTAATTATCGTAATTATAACATGGTACTATATATGCGCCTCGCGTCGCTTAATTTTAAACGAGAACAAAACGTATGTACGAAAAGCGAACGAAAATATATGTTCGTTGAATACTTTACTTTTTTGGACAAAAATGTTGCTCAGATGTATGGGTCGATTTACAGACGACGATACACGTATTATTCTCTTAAATATAGTTGTGTAAGCCTCAATCATCTCTTTTTACTACCTTTTCACGGTAGAAACGCATTAAGAACAATGGATGTAATAAATTAAAAGATATAATAAGATAATTTTTTATTGGTCAAGACTTCATCGCCGAATTATTTCAACCATAAATGTAGTTCCTTTTGCAAACTGATTTACATATATACAGGATTATATACAGGTTTGTTGTTTTCTATTTTAGTAAGATTCTTTGATTCTTCAACTTTCAATTGATTTATATAAAAATCGTAAGATACATAAGCCATCTTTGTTTACAAATCAATGTGAATGATGATTATATATGTTAAAATTAAAAAAACAAACTTTTAGCCACTAGTTAAATTCATTGCTATGCAACATTCATTAAAGTCTGTTAAAAATGTTTACTTTCAAAGTTAACGATGAAAAACTGTGACAGGTATCAGTAAGATGAAAGTTGTAATACAATTTATATTATTGTAAAATATTTATTAAGCTGCTATTCGTTGTCTTCGAGCAGCTCGATCCTCTATTTCTAGGTAATACTTATTGAACATTATTTTCAATGTTGAGTACATCAAAGGCAAGAGCGGCAATTGCGACAAGCTAATATGCATATTGTCGTATGCAATGCCGACATTATCTAATTTAGGACCATTTTTGTTATCCGGCAAATGAGGTATTACGGAATAGCGTTGACTAAAGTGCGTCAATAGTGTAAACTTTGATTTCATTTTTTCGCCTGCTTCTATAGCCTGCGAAACCGTCGAATGAAATTTCAGTTTCGCGTCTTCTATCAGATCGTCTTCCATTGTCGCTTCATGGATGAGTAGATCGCAATTTTGACCAAGTTCCACGAGACGCGCACAGGGCATAGTGTCGCCACTAAATATACAATATCACATACATAATTCATGTAGCGTCAAAAAAGAATAAAATATTTCGAACTAAATTATAAAATAATTCAAAGACTATGTTTCTACAGTTGAGTGAACAATTGACTTGGGACTTTAAAGAAAGGTTTATAAAATTATTACACTTACCTATATACTATTTTCTTCCCATTATGGAGTGTCACAGAAACGCCATAAGAATAAGGACAATGCTCAACATATACTGTCCTCACGGCTTGCACATTCAATGTATTGTACATATTTCTGTATTTATACAACTCTGGGTTATGCGAGTCCATATAGAACTCGTTGTTTTTTATCAATGTCATTCGATGTAAAATAGGCTCAAAACGTGTATGATACATATGCAACCACACGTTGATATGCCCTGGTGCTAACAGATACAAAGAATCTTCCGTGACCTTCCTTCTTTCCTTCAATAAACCAATCAATCCTATGTGATGATCCGCGTGCATGTGCGATATGTATATTCCCTAAAATACAATTCAAATATTACAAGTCGCCATTGCGGAATTTGCAAAAAAAAAAAATGAAATAGAAAAAAGAAATATTTAGAAATAAATGATCATCTTACTTTTATTGTTTTTAAGATATTGTGCGCCCCAGACTTTCCATAGATTTTCACTATCTGACCAAACGTTCCCTCTCCACAATCTAGTAACATACTGTGATCTTCATCCACTCGTAGAAGTATGCCGCTCGTGTTTCTGACTTTACTTGGTATGCTAGATCCAGTGCCCAACATGACAATCTTCGGGTACTCATCAATATGTAACGTCTTCGTTCGAGCGTTGATCTCTGTTTGGAGTTCCGCCAATGCATCTAAAATGCCGTCAATCTCGAAAACTTCGTTTACATATTCCTCTGGATGCAGCGATACCTCATTCTTGGTATCGAATCTCAATTGTGGCTGTAGATGAACAGTATGATGTGTTTTGGGACGATGTATAATGGGCAGATCTCCTTCCTAAAAAAAATTATATTTAATTATTTTTAAATTACTAGGTACTTGTAAGATTAAATAATGAGTTATAACAATGTGTCTTACCCTTGTTTTCTTTTGGAAGCTTTCCTCATTTAAGAAAGGAAATATCTCAGGATGCAGCATATGGAGTTTATGCTGATGTCTGTGCATCGCTTCAGTGCCCATGCATTGATTCTCTTCATTCACGACTATATGACGCGTATTAAGACCAAATTTGCTCATCCAGTTCACATAGCGAGAATTATCCATCACTTCTTGCGGAGTAAAATGAATGATGCAGTATGGTATATCATTTTTATTCGCCGTTCCCGTTTGATGCTGCACGAAGGCAGGATGATTTATAAAATTCTCTAAGTAATCTTCAGATGGACACTCTACAACTGTACACAAGTAAAATTTAAATTAAAATAAGTAAAAGAAAATTTAACTATTAAAATGAAAACTTAAGGCTCCTATTCTCTCACCACTATTATTTCAGATTGTGATGTCAGAAATGAAAAAAATAAACAATAAAAGTTCTTGCAAACCATATTTAATATGGAAATATTTCAATAAAAAACAATCGCTAGAACCGACTTCTAAATATACCAAAAAAGAGGGCATTAAAAAAGTATCGATTTTTGCCTCCAAGATATACCCGAATAAATCTTGAAAAATCATTATTTGGATCCTCAGAGAATAAAAGATAACAATCATTTGTGAAGTAATGGGAACATTACTAGAATTGCTTAAACATAAAAAGTGACATTATTTACATATATGGTTAATAAACGAAAAATGATGATTTTAACTAGAAACGTAAGTACATTCTTCATATAAAGGTCGCGAATTACTTTAGCACTATGCAGAGGTACACCAGGATGCATCAGGTACATGCAGAGGTACAGTCCGCCTAGCATCCCTCGACAGAAAGAATAAGACTTCACAATTCATTATTCCTGTAATGTTTAGCGACTCCGAACTTTCTCTGCCATGCATGCATGCGTGCGTTCGTGCGTGCGTACATCACATTGATAAAGTGAGCGAATTTACATTTCATGTGCATTTTCATCAGAATCTGATCATACTAAACTTGTTCTCTGAGGACTCAAATAATGATTTTTTTAAGATCTATTCAGATATATCTTGGGAATGGAAACAGACACTTTTTTAACTCTCCTTTTTCTTTGTTAATAAATAATCTGATATATATCTGGAAATGAATTATGTGTAATTAGAAACAAGCTATGTTCACAGTTGTGACAAATTATCAAATTAATAACATAAAATAAATATGATTTAATTTCTCCCCAAAAAACAAGAATTATATTTTATAAGTCTATCGAAGACAAATGTTTTATTGGAAAATATTTCTATTCAAATATTCTTACAACTTGTAAGAATTTGTTTTCTTGCTTTTGATATCACAGTCTGAGACATTAGTGATAAACAGGAACTTTAGATAAAATCCTTTGTTAACATACTTATAAAAGTAGGGCCTGGTGTTGCTGGCGAGCAAACATCTTTGCTCAAAACAATTGTGCCATCAGGAAGAGTAATATCTGCACCAGTTTTGAGCTGACCAAGTAAAGGCCCACGTTTCACTCCCTTTTCTAAACACTTCTCCAAGGATAATGTACCCGCTCGAGGGTGCAATTTGCAAATGTAAGACATTACAGACGATATTCTATTTATGTCAGGATTCTGATCGATCTTCTGGACTTTAGACTTTTTCTCTATCCTATTAGGTACTCGCTTGCTATTTGAGTTGGTCTTATAATCATAATAATTAATATCGATTATATCTTTTTCTACATCAATAATAGGCTCTGTCTCCTGCACATTTGAATTTCTAATAGAAACATATGAAACAGACATTACTGAATCTATGTATGGCTCCGACTCATTACATTTGGCCTCATTAATTTTCAGAGCCTGCAGCAGCACAGTTTTCTTGATTGTATTAAATATCTCCATTGTTCCCTTGGGACAATGTATATTGATCTTTGGCACTCCAACATCCTGTATCGTTAGAAGCATTCCCGGCATGCCACCCAAATTATTCCAAGTTGCTGATGTTATAAATATGTGCTCCAATTTTATTAGCTTGTACTTATGCTCGTATGCCAATCTCTGCGTTCCTTCGCCGCAATTAAAAATGTACCTAGTATGACCTGCTGTCAAATAGACACATCGTGATGTGCCATAAGCTCCAGTACCCAGAATCTATAAGAAATAAAAAAATATTCATAATTAAATATTCAGCATTTAATCATCATCTTCGAAACATTCTCGTTCGACTGACCTGCAACGACACCTTTGTGTTTCCAATATATTTCACTGACTTCTCTTTTAGCTTCTGTCTCATGCGTTGCATGCCAAGCATATGTTCGACAGAACGTGGCATGTTCTGGTTGTTGTAAATCGACGAGAATTGCTTATAGGATATCGACAGGTTGTGCCGGAGGCTTCGGCCAACGGGAAAGAGTAACAACGTGCGATAATTATGCTTTATGGTGTGACGTGCAAACGAGCACACGTTGGACCTCATTCGTTCTTCTTTCTTATCGTGTATCAGGAACCCTCGTCAGTGACACCGGTAATCATAGACAGGAAAAAATTACGTGTGCAATGATGCAAATAAAGAGTCATTGCATCCTCATGCTCGATACTACCACGACCTCTAATAACTCTGATAACCTATAACAAACAACATGACGAAATTGCTAGGCTAACGAGTCTGACTGGGTTTGATCTGTGATATAACGGTATATTTTCATGAGTCGCTCAAACCGGTTGTTTCAGGCTGCGGTCAAAGTCTCACTACAAATGCTTTGAAGCGTTTGGTTGACCAATTAGAAAAAAGAATTTTACAAATTGACCAATCAAAAATTGCTTTAAAACAATTGTAGCATCACGTTGCCCAACAAATGAGAATGGATTGAAATGGATTCAGTTTTTCAGAAATATTGATTCACGAATGTTAAAATGAATGCTTTTCAATCCTGAATGCATTTTTATTCATTTATAGGAATTGCATGGAGTGTATCTCTATACTTTTCAATCTAAAAATAATATTAACTTTTTCTGTGCATTGCGAATACTGTTTAATTCAAAATTTTGAATAGGCAATGCAGTTTTTCAATCCAATTGCGTGTAATTAAATCCAATTGAATCCAATTAAATTAAAAAAAAAGTATTCGCTATTTAAAATACGCATTCGGATAGAAAAAAATTTCAATCTATTTTAATCCATTCTCGTTTACCAGGAAGAGCACCTGGGACTCTATTCTTAAAAAGAAACTACGAAAATCTAGGGAAATACTATAGTATATGTAACGTATACTGTAGCATTTTCCTAGACTTTTGTATACGTTTCTTTTCAAGAATAGAGCCTTTCGTCAAATACCAGTCTCTTTTCTATTCTTAAGGGCCGATTCCCAAACAAGGATGGAATAAAATCGATTGAAATTTTTTTCTATCCGAATGCGTATTTTAAATAGCGATTTTTTTTGGATTTAATTGGATTCAATTAGATTCAATTGGATACAATTGGATTTAAGAATTGCATTTCCTATACAAAATTTTGAATTGAACAATATTCACAATGCACAGAAAAAGCTAATATTATTTTTAGATTGAAAGGCATAGAGATATGTTCCATGCAATTCCTATAAATGAATAAAAATGCATTCAGGATTGAAAAGCATTCATTTTAACATTCGTGAATCAATATTTCTGAAAATCTGAATCCATTTCAATTCATTTCAATCCATTCTCGTTTGCTGGGATGTTATAAAAGACATTTTCCTAATATAAATTATAAGTTTTTTTAACACAATAACAATAATAAAATGCATTGTTTAAAATGTAAATGTAATATATCTCCAATTTATAGCCATGCACATTAAAAAAATATTATTTTCAGATTACTCAATAACTAAACTTTTTGGATAGCCGACATTTGAACTATTTTTTTTTTGTAATTTGGAATATCAATTTTAAGCATTTAAACATTTTTGTTTTAGAGCTTTACATTTTTATATGAAACAGTACATTTTTCTCATTTTGTTAACTATATTTAGTTATAATAATTTATTTACAATTTGTTATAAATATATGATTATATATACAAATACTTTCTAAAGATGTCAAAAAAAATATATATATATATATATATATATATATAACATTTAATAATTTATATATACTTACTTGTAAAAGTGATGAAAATTAATCCAGGATACGAATAACCGAACGTGCGTAGTGGTGCCAAAAATTAAGATATGTACTAAGGACTAGTTCGCACAATTAATTATTCATAAAAGGATCAAGATGACAACGATTGCGATCCAATTTTTGTTAACATCGTAAGTTTACGTCTACAATTTCATGGATCATGACTGTTCATCATATGTTTTTGGTGAAGAAGGCTAAAATACTAGGCGAAACATGTACAATTCTCATCGCTTTTTTGAAGCGAATTACGCATCGATCACTGTGCCAATTCCCAATTGCTCGTTTGTCTTTTATTCATTTTTATTATTTATTACGGGAATGTTTTTATTGAGATAACGGATATGTGGTAATTTCATTAATATACTATATAGTTAGATGCATATGTGCATCAATTTAATAAAAATATACGGATAAATGTATATATAGCATTCTATACATCCGTTGCCTTAAAAAATGGATATGTTATAACAGATTAGAATAAATTTAATTCTAAATACCTTATCATTATGGAATTTATTGTACACGCACTTTTTTTAAATTTATAATATTACGTTACAATTTTTTTTTCATGCTCTTTGAAATGTTTAATACAATTTTAAACTTATCTATAAATTTGACTATTATACGCATTTTATTGTTGTTAACTTTTTGGTTTCAATAACTACCTAATTTATTTGCAAAATACGAGCCATTCAATTCTCTAAATGTTCCAATCAATGTTCTACTGTTTCATTTTTTCTCACAAAGAATTGTGATCGACTTCAACATATATAATAAAAAAATTTTATACTATTAGGATTTTTGTATTTGTAGATATATTATATTTTATATTTGTATATTTTTAAATTATCGTTTTAATAATGTAACATTTATTAAATTTTAACTATATTTAAACATTGAGAATGACCCGATATTGAAACATTTGTTTCATTTTTATCATTCTACGTTTATTAATATACTCAGCAAACTCCACATATTCATGAAATATTCATAAAATATTCTTAAAATTCCCAAAAAATATTTCAAGCATACTACAAAATATTCCGAATATTTATGTAAAAGATTCGTAAAAGAAACATTCAAATGTCTGTTAAAAATATCATTTGTATGTCGTTACATATTCCCAGCATGCTCTGTATTATATTCTGCAAAATTTTAATTTTTTTTTAAATTTCAGATCAAATCCATGAATCAGTTTTTAAACAAAATTTTACTTTGGAATTTAATATGTTTTCTTGGAGCCCAATTTTGGGGCGAAGTGCTGCGTTCTTTATATTAGGGAGTTTTTGCAATAACGTGAATCCAGATACGGTGAACACTAAAGTCACGTTATCCTTTTCTTAAGTAATTGTTAAAAAGAAGATAACCTGATCTTAGCAATACCATATTTGGATAAACGGTATTGCAAAAATTTCCTATTCTCTGCCAGGTGATTCTTATTTATGAATAAATACTCTTTGCCACGGCCCTTTAACGGCGGAAATGTATACTACTCGCTCACCCGATTTTCGTGAAATATGCAAAGAATATTTACATAATATTCTGATCATTTTATCAATATTTGCACATTCTATGACGATTCTTTTACTGTTTTGGAACATTCGGTACATTGGTAATATGAATCGAACTTTCTACGAATATTTAGCGTTAACTGGGATATATCACATTAAACATCCAGCTTGAGCTCGTAATCTTTTCTTTCGTATTTATTAAATTTTTTTAAAATTGTTGAGTCTTTATTAGTACCTTTATATAATTATTGAATATAAAAAAAGGAACCATTTTTTAATGGATTTCGTCTTTATTTTCATTTAGGCTATGTTCAGATTCCTAGGTATCATTTTATTCTTTTTGTTTATCGAACGTTAAACAAGGATAACAAGATATCTGGGAAGCAACCGGATTGGAATCTGAACACACACTTGCAGGTGAATAACGAACAATAGAATTCTTCAAAGCAAAGAATTTGCTATGTAAGTCAGAATGTAAGTTTAAAACATGTAAAACATTGATGATTTACTATAAATTGTAAGAAAAAATTATATTCGGATATCGTCAGATCTTCTCTCTATGAAGTAATGGTTCACTCTCCGAATATCTGCAGTAATTGGCGTACTTGTGTTGATAACTATTGCGTGCTGAACAGTTTTGCAATTTAACCGGTTGTTTGACACAATAGCACTGAGATGGCAGGGATTTGCACATTGTACTATATTTCTCTTGCATCGCTGATTCGCATGTTTGCTCGACTATGCTCGCCGGCGAAAAATCACTATTCTTCATTCTTGCTGCAAATTTAATAATTTTAAAGTACAAAATATAATTAAATATCAATAAGTATAGGATAGAATATATTCTAATCTAAAAATAAATACAATTATACAAAAGTAAAAGGCGTAGCGGTATAAGTATGATGAAAATGCGAAAATGCACCCACATTTTTTAGTTGATTTTTTTTCTAAGGTAATAGTTCTAAGGTAACAATTCTAAGGTAATAATTCTTGTATAAAAAAAAACGCTTACGTATCAAATTTTAGATTTCTTTGTGAAGACGTGACCAAGTTGGAGCGAAAAAACAATTTTTTTACAATTTTCTGATTTTAACTTAATAAAAAATCAAATAAAATTCTGAAAAAAATTTTGAAAAATCAGTTACATCTCAATCTAGATAATGAGGATATTTTTGTTATATTATTTTGTTATATATTATAAAAATAAAGGTCATATCTGCTAATGATAAAAAGGAACGTAAGCGTTGCTGATAACAAAAATATTATGATAGTTAAAAATTTATTCAATCACGTGGATAATTTAAATAAATTAACAGCGGTACAATATTGAACATTCGCGTTTCCTTTACTCCCCTCCCTCCTTCATT
>JAANIC010006522.1:1175489-1268394 GCA_017607545.1 Acromyrmex charruanus
TTTTTCTTTGGCAAAATTGCGTTCAAACAGTACTTTTTAAATGAGAGCAATTTTAAGTCTGCGAATTCTGAAACATAATATTCTGCATAATATATATATAAACACATAATTCTGTATAATATTCTCAAAATATTAAATTATTTTAATTTTTTTTTAATAATATTCATATAATATTCTAGGAATATTTTGCACTTATATAAGGAAATGTTTTTTAGTTTATATAAGTAATATAAGTATTCAGCAGATTCGAGTTCGCCTTACGACCTACGGAGGTAATATTTTTTGCAATAAATTTATTTACAGTTTTTCAGCGTATTAACATCTTCTTAATATGATGCCTGATTGAACATCAAATTATTAAAATTGCTTGTCAATTTAATTCGCAATATTATTACAGTAGTTTAATTGCGTTTATAAGTCTAGAAAAACAATTCGACATCCAGTTCAAATGATTATAGGTACGGTCATTGCGATGTTACAAATGCTTTAAAGCAATTTTTGATTGGTTAATTTGTAAAATTTTTTTTTCTAATTGGTCAACCAAACATTTCAAAGCATTTGTAGTGAGATTTTGACCGCAGCCTATAAATATGGTATATGCAAGTATGTATATGTATATATATATATATATATATATATATATATATATAATATATGTATAATATACATATAGTAATTTAGATTGAATTATTTAAGCATTAAAGCTCTAGTTTGGACCGTTACGACCATTATATTTCTTATTGTTGAATTAAAAAATTAAAGTTTAGAAAGCTTACTTTAAAATACTTTTCATCAAGCTAGTGCAGCACTCTAAAATAAAACGAAAATACTAATTTTCTATTTTATATAATTTGGAAACAAACTTAACAAATAGTTTTACTTTTTCTTTTTAAAATACATTTTTGAAAACTTGTCTACAATTTTTTTTTCATCGAGATATTTAATTTTTCGTCGCGCAAAAATCGCAAGCGTTCCTATATTTAAGAACGACGGTGTATAATTATTAATTTTAAATTATTAATTTTAAATTGGACGATATAAAACTAAAATAAACAAAACATTTTTCTGCTCCTTGTTCACTAAAAAGTACTCTCTTATTTTATTATTACTACGTGTAAGGTAATTATGAAAATCATTACCAGTATGATCGTATAGGAGGCCTGCGATTGGTGGACCAACCGTTAGAGGTATAGAACACATCCCCAGAAGAAAGCCTATGGCTTGAGTTGCGCCGCTACGGCCGCAAATATCGAATGCAATTGGACCAAGTAACGATATAAAGCATCCATCAAACAGTCCCATCCCCAGTGAAATGATGAGGAGCATGAGGAACGATTTAGTGACTGGAAGGAGCATCGTGAGGATGCCGATACTCACAAATGATATCTGAAAAAAATGATTCTTTATTTTTTTGTATCAAGATTTTAGCAAAAGAAAAAAAAATGCTAAAGTATTTTATTTTATAAAAAAAAAGATTTTAAACATATCGTTAGAAGCTCGAAGGTCTTATCGAGTACTTACTTGTTGTAAGAATATTCGGTTCACTTTCGGTAGGTCGGCGATGTAGCCAAAAATTAAACGGCCAATACCGGATGTGATACCAACACACATCACCGGCAGCTTACTATCAGCATCTTTGAACGTCGTAGTCACGAACTTTCCTATGTGAACGTATGGGACGAAGTATCTAAAATAACAATCGAATTTTTTTATGTCTATAAAAACGGAATAAAACAGAATTCGTATAGAAAAAGTTCAATTCTTCATATTTAAATAAGAAAGAGATAGGTCCTAGATATAATTAGGCAAAATCTCTAATTGAAATAATCAGACGTTGATGGTATTTTTTAGGAAATACATTTTATTCGTGCTTATGCACACGCATTTTACAAGAACTGACGAACGCCAACCGTTCCTAAAAACTGATCTGCGCGCGCAATGGCGTCCCTTCTTCTGCCTTCGCATTCGAATGAGAACGCCAAGAACGTTAACTAGAGAGCCTCTCTGTGAGGTTCTCTAGCGTTAACAACTAAAAGTATCTACAGTAGAACTTCCCTAACTTCAGTACTTTGTAACTTCTTCATTTTCCCTCCCATATAAAGGAAAGCCCCCTATGAGATAGCGACATTTCTGTTAAACTAATAAACTCTATCTATTGGTTGACCACCATGAATTTATTGCTCTTGGATTGAAAACTATTTAGTAGAAAATTTATTATTAAATCATGCTTGTAGTCGTTGTAAAAAAATATTTTAGAATTTAAGTGTCTTCAAATTTTATTGAGATGAGCTTTTAAACCTTTATTATTTAATAAATAAATATTTGACAATAAATTCTTCATGGAGTGATAGAGTAAGATAGTGATAGAATAAGATGGTCGTATTAATAGAAAAATATGGGATATGTTGAATTGCTTAATTACAGAAATTAGATTTGATAATCGTAAAATCGTTAGGCATAGATGTGGAATCGTAATATGAGATATCTAAGGTATTTCTAATATAAAATAACCAATGCTCCTATGTCATAGCAAAAGTCACTGCTAAAGTATAAATGTTATTGTGCAATAATAAAAAGGACAACCGGAATGAACATCGAGTGTTTTTGCGATGCTTGGTTCCAACTATCTGAAGACGAGTCCTGGTACAATGTATCGCATGCTCATTTTGCGCGCAGTGGCTGTGCCTGTTTGTATTTTAGAAACAATTACATAAAGTTTTGTAATACTGATGTACTTTGCGTTTTATTATCGATTTCTTGGGACGTTTCCAAAGAAAGAAAATCATAGATTATACAGAGTAAGAAGACGATGATCAATTTGTAATTATAATGATTTACTGAGATCATCTATTTGAGTTCGATTTTCATGATAGCGATTTATTGAAATCTATTTTGATTTCATTCGTACTTCCTGAAATACTTCATTGTATTTATACGTCACAAACCAAGATAATCATTGTATTGTATTTTATCTATAATTGTTAGTTTGACGGGCCCCATACAACATAGAATTCGCAATATTGCTGCAAAATCTCTGTAATATTGCTGTAATGTCGCAGTGTTATTGCAACTTTTGTGCTATAGGGTTATTTGTAAGTATAATTATACACAAACAATCGACTTACCCAAAAAGAGCGAGAGGAATAGAAACAGCCCATACGACGTATCGTTTTTTCTTCCAGATAGATACGTTTACGAATTCTTTCATATGATTTTGTAGAGATTTCGTTTTATGCGATTTGTCTCCTTGCGATGTTACTGAAAAAAGTGCTCATTAATGTCTCTGTTAAAAGTATCGACTCGATCTCAATGATCTTGACATGTATTGTCAAGATCATGACTCTGAGTGATTTCCAACAGGTTTTAGCCATTATTCGTTAAAAAGTTATTATTGTAACAAAAAAGTTTGAAGAAAATAACATTTTATTTCTGATATTTGTATAAGAAATAAGATCCGACTATTTAATTGTACAACATACATATGAGAGTGCCAATAATCGATCAAAATTAGATGTTATGAATATAATATATATTCTTAATTTTTTAATTTAATTATCTCAGATGTGACTGTGCGCCGAAACATTCGGATATTAACCACAATCGATTTGACACGCTAATAATAAAAATGATGAGAAGCCGTAACATTCGAATATTCCTATACATGAAATAATCCCCCTCCTAAATTAATTCGTTAAAGAATTAATTTATATTGTGAAAAATATTACCTCAGGATTCGAACTTAGGACCTCTCGACTTTCTGGGGCGAGTGTCTTCAGAGAACTTTAAATTTAATAACTTCTGAACAAAAATGATCGGAAATTAGTTTTTCAAAAAAGAATTTAAACTAGAAATATATAGATATAAATATAAATTGTCAGACATTTTTTATGATTTTTTTTTAATTATTTGGTTTTATATTTCAAAATTTGTCAATTCTTTTCGGTTTTTTATGATTTTTCCAAAGATTTATGTATGCGGTTTGCATAAAACATTTTTATATGCATCGAAAAAATATTTGTTGTGTTGGAACATTTCTTAGTTAAATGTCGCAAAGCATACCTCGATATCATTTTTTGTTTAGCCGGAAAAAATTAATAAAAAATTTACTTCCGAAAAAATTGTTTTTGCAATTATTTAAAAAATGTAAGGTGATGGAAAAAACGGACAATATAGTCGTTTTCAGTGCATTAAAATCCTACAAAAACATCTTTCAAAGTTCAAAGCATAAGACTGCCTTCTAAATTTTGTCGGTCTGTATAATTTTTTAATGTATAATAAGCGACAGCTAAAACCTGTTGGAGATTACTCGGGGTCATGATTTTGACAACATATGTCATTGGAGTCTCCTAAGTACTTTTTTTATCAATTATACAAACATTTAATAATTCTTGATGTTAATAAGCATTTTTAATAAGAATATTCTTTAATAAAGTAATACAATTATATTTGTATTTCAGCGGAACACAAAAATATTTTGCATTTTATATTTCAAATCGAAAGATTGAAAGTATTTTATATTTTGTAATTTAAATAGTAAGATTGATTGTCAATCTTATCTTTGTATTTGAAATACAAAATATAAAATACCTTTAATCTTTTGATTTGAAATACAAAATACAAAATACTTTTATGTGCTGAAATACGAAATTAAAATACAATTATATTACAAATACTATTTTTACAATAAAAGTATTTGAGTAAAAGTATACTTAGCCCGGTATTTCTAATTTTTTAAATATTTCTGAAAAGTGTTTCAATTCGTTACACAAAATTTGAGAAATTTTGAAAAAATTATTTTAAAAAAATTATGTTGAAATAAAATTATATTGAAACTATGAAAAATTTTTAAACTTATATAGAAATTCTGAAAAATTCTACGAAAAATTCTAAAAAAAAATTTGTTCTAGGGACATAAACTTACATAAATACGAGTTTCAAAAAAACTTACGTGGAATTGGCTTAAAAAGAATTGCGCAAGCCATGATGGTAGCTGTGAGTACAGCCAAGCTCCTCAGTGTTCCTTCTAGGCCTAAACGCAGGATCAGGACCTCCATTAGGGATGGCAATAGTGTCGTGAATATTGAGCTTCCGGCTGTGACAATACCGTTCACCAGTCCCAGATATTTTTTGAAATAGTGACCCAATATCGCTAGACTAGGGGTATAAGCGAGACTTGCACCAAGCCCGTACATAACACCGTATGTTAAAAAGAGCAGTTCCACCTGACAAACACATGTAATGTCAACGTGCACAATTCCGAAACAAATTTGAATAGAGATCACAATTATTAGAAGCTTTTTATCTTTCTTACCTTGGCCGTCAGCAGCGAGGAGAGAAGCAGGCCAACGGATGCAATTGCACCTCCCACGAAGGTTGTTGTCTGGATGCCGAACTTATCCGTTAATATACCGGCAACCGGAGACAAAAAGAACGTGGTTCCAATAGTTAGCGAGCCTACCAAAGCTGAAACAATTTCGCCAAGTCTAATGAATAATAAAATGCTCATAAAATCGAGAACGATTCTTTTTGTAAAAAAAGGAGGCATTTATCATTTATTTCTTTTAATTTCCAAATTGTCATTATTTGCTGTTTTATTTTTTAATTAATACTCTAAACATTTATATTTTTATATCTATAATTAAATTTCATATAATTAAATCGATTAAAATTCTGTTAAATAAATATCAGGCCTCGAGAACAATAAGCATTTTCATAACAAATTGTTTTATAACAAATAATAAAGAGGTAACTAAAAATCTGGAATAATAAACATACATGTATTAATAATAGGCAAGTTAATTAATCTAATGAGAGAGTCGATCGATCGAATGCATGTTATAAATTAACAGCGTATCTAGGTTAACAATTTATGAATTATATTTCTCTTTTCATTATGAGGATTGATGATTAAGTTGATGAAGCAGCATCAACAAGAGAATAGCACGAATTAGCTTCTATTACTATAAATGACTGTCTAATTGTCATACAATTTAAATCCTTGGTATTTAAGGGCTCTGTCTATATAAACAATCACCCTCGTGACTTTTAATTTATATGTCATTCAGATAATTCTATTAATTAATTTCGTGAGTCATTGTATTCCTATTATTAATATTTAAAAAAAAAGAGTAATATCAAACTATCTCTTTCTTTTTAAACCGATTTCATTAAAATGTGCGCGGTCTATTTTATATTTATTACATCTAGGAATAATTCCTTCCTCTCAATGCGGTTTGATTTAAATGCGAAAAGAGCAAACAACAAAGCAAGCAAAGACAAACGATAATTATTCTTTTGCTTTCATAGAAAAGCGATAAATTGGTTGACTATTGCGCTAACGTTCGCGCGGCAAGCGTTGCCAAGATATTTTATAGACCACATTTTGATTCTGAACGTGTTCCAAATCATCCTTTCCTCTCCTTATGAAACTTCTTAATGTGTTAGGAATAGTAAAAGCCAATTTACAATTAAATATATTAACAATAAGTATAAATCTTTCGTTGTTTGACAGATGCTTGTTACCTTTGCGAATTTGCTTATAATAACTTATAAAATAAAAAGACTATTTTATTGTACCATGAAATGAACTACATTTTACATTTTTTTTTCTCGTTGTGTATTATTGGACTCTTAACAGATTTACTAAGGTACATTATCATATTACTAATTTTTATGTGATTAATATTAATTCTTTTTGTTTACGGTTACTTTTCCAGAATTTTCTTATGACTTTGTTAATCTTTGATAAAAATGACTCGCAGCGTAGTACGCAGAAAGAAAAAATTTTATATTAAGGAATTGTAAGAATATTGTAAGATTATGTATGAATTTTTAATTTAGAACGATGTTTATATTATTGTAAGATTGCATTGAAAATGACTCGATTGGAGTTGAAACGTTTGTTTTATTTTATTTTATTTTAATTGTTTTGTATTAATTTTGCTTATTTAAATTAAAATTGTTTTATACGTTATTGGCTCTTTGCCCTTCTTTTATACTACCTTTTGTTTATAAGTACAGAGCCTTTTTATTACTTTTAACAGTAGTATAATGTTATTATTTCTTACGTAGGGACTGAGGGTGTTATACTCCGGAAATCCTCCTCCTCTACGCTTCATGTGAAGGTGCAAGTTGTAGTTAAATGTTTTGTTATCTAATTACGCGCGTAAATGAATTAACGAGATTCTCACAGTCCCTACTGTCTAGCGAAACCACTGCCAAGGGAATGAGTTTGAAAAAATTAGTAGGGAAAAAAGACCCTGATGAGCTTGACTCTAGTCTGGTACTATAAAGAGATATGATAGATGTAGCATAAGTAGAAGATAATACCACTACGCTGAGAAAGAAAATTGTTAACTTGACTAAATGCGTTTAGTTCGGTTCAGTAATTATTTAGTGTTCAAATATTTATATATTTAGGTTATTTAGAATCTTGTAATTTAAAACATGTTACTTGTTTGAATTAACGAATATTTGGTTGAATTATCAAATACCTATTTACTTGACAGCCCAATGATAACCGCTACCGCTAAACTACATTACGCAGCGTGTTAAAAATTGTAATAAAAACAGAAAAATTTCTAGAGTTACAAATGGAAAGTTTTAAAAAAGTTTTTCAGTCGAATTTGGTCTTTAAGACATTAATACGAGAGTAGATCAAATATAAATGAAAATTTTTTTTTATTTTTTAAATTTTATTATTTATTGGACGAGAATAAAAATATTAAAAAAAAAACAACTTTTTTTCTACATAGTTCTCTGCTACAATAATATATTTTTGCCAGCGGCAAATAGGCAGTTTGGCGATCCCGTTTTCATAAAAAGTAGTAGGTCTGCAGCTAATTGCGCACAAATTCGTCTACACTAGAATCGTATTGTCCTCCCAATTCTTCTTTCAGTTCAAACAAATGATAATTGTATGGAAAGATTTGTCTCAATGCGATTATCATTTATTTGGGTCCCACCCGCTAAAAGAATTTGGAAGATTCAAAAACGATGCCAATATAGCTGGATGTTTGGGTGTTAATTGAAATTTATTATACGATCGAAATGTATATGTAAACGTTTCGGCCTTAAATTTAGGTCATTTTTATTACAAAATTAAATGAAATGCATCTTGAAGGATCACAATATAATAAAAATCGCAATAATATAAATAGAGAGACCGTCATTGTATAGTGGTGTGGAAAATTGTCAATTAAACGTTATAAGTGTAGGTAGTGACATCCCGTCGAATTTTGTCCAAATGATTAAAATTATTTATTTTTGAAGTCAACTTAAAATTATTCATGTTGTACAAATGAGAGTGGCAATTATTATAATTATTAAAAATAAATTATAAATAATGAATTAGAAATAACGAATATATTGTATCAGGCACAGTTCAAAGACAAATTAATTTATCTTCGGAGAACGCTTGCACAGAATGCTAGAGATTCAGGTTCGACTTCCGGTCGAGGTAATATTTTTCGTAATAAATAAATTTATTTACATATTTCCAATATATTAAGATCTCTTTAATAAATACATATTGAGTATCAAAAATTTAATGTGATATTATTTTCAGTTTAGTTGCATCTTTAAGTTCGATAAAATTTCGGCGCGCAATTCAAATGACTACATATATGGTATATGTATATGCATGTAAATATATGGTATATATTAATTCATATTGAATTATATGAGCATTAAAAAATCTAGCTTTGAATGTTATGCCATTATTTCCTATTTTTTTATTAATTTTGATAATTGTAGTAAAAGAGTTTCAATAACATAAAATCCAAAATGTTGAAAAAACTAACGGAAAATGTTCAACTTCTAGCGTTAACGATATCTCGGTCACTATTGGCCAAAAATTCTTGTATAAGCTCTCATTTGTTTTTCGTTGCAATGTGTATTTTTTTTCTCTAATAACAACAAAAACTAGAAAAAAAGTTATATGTAAAATAGAAAAAAATTTTTATTTTTTGCAAATTTTTGTTATTTCCTTCTTCGTTTTTTTCTTCTTTTTTGGATTTACAATATAAAAAAGATTTAAATATATCGATAGGAAATTTAATTTTAATTAAATTTAATTAATAAACAAAATAATTTTCTTAAAGGTTTTTTTGTATTTTGTGTCATTTTCAAAAAAGAGAGAGAGAGAGAGAGAGAGAGAGAGAGAGAGAGAAATTAAAAATAATAAAATTGTAAATATATTGTACTATATTGTATTTTGTTCTTATTTCGTTCCTTTTCAAATATTTTCATAATTTTCCTCAGAATTCAACATATTTCAGTGTACAATAAATTGTAAGAATAGAAGAAAACCGCCGATACTGACATAGGTCTTCTAAAGCGACATCGTATTTCTCAGAAACTAACTATTACACTTTATTAATACTAATAAAATCATGATGTGTTTAGCTAATTAAAGAAGTACTTATAATTCGTATATTTGTGGCTTGTTTCTATACCTAATCAGTTAAAAACGAATTCTATAATTGCGAAGGTAGCCAGATTGTGACCGAAACGTCTAAAGATTTTTTATTAATGTAATATGTTATTAAATTTCACAAACAACATCCAGTGCTATGGTTTCAAAATTAAGAAGTAAAATTAATAATGTGCCAAAATTATCTCTTTTAAAGTTAATATCATGGAAAGGTTTCGTACCTGCTTTGGAGGAGACTTCGGTTTCGCCGGCTTCTATCAGTCGTTTTTGTAGCTCTTGATAGATGAGGGAATACGAGTTGATGATGCTGAAGAGTACACCGTTGATTGTGAAGCTACCGATCATAATCATCCAGGCCCTGAGACCACCATCAGGTGGCTCGACAATCGTATTCACTGACTCGTTTGCATGGTTTTCATCATCGAAATCTCCTTTTCGGCACATCGCACTACCATCTGTCTGTGACACCACCGTATTCTCCATTTTATGTATTCTTCTCAGCTTTCCGATCGATGCATCAATCGTTACTGTCGCGCTCTCAGCCAGAAGGGGATTGCCTGAATCAAAATTATCGAGGTCGGCCTGAACATGACTTGACGTGCCGATTGGATCGTCTGTGGTTGTGCGATTGACTATTCGGATCGATCCGGCAGCGTCATCTTCTAGACCGAAGCCGCTAATGCCCCCATTACCGGTTTCTTCGCCGATCGCCATTGTTATTGTCGGTTATCTGTATTGATTATTGGCTGTGCTCGTTGAAGAAATAACTGTAAACTAAAAAAAAATGTTTTATTTCAAATTTTATACGCTAAATTAAAGTACACAAAAAAAATTATGTAGTTTGCAATTACGTGTCTTTTTTAAAAAGCAACTATGTACTTTCTTTACAACAATTGATTCATCGCATTATTCTGTGCATAAAAGTATATTAAGATTCAAAAAATAAATAATTTACGAGATATTCTATGATAGAGAGATTTCATATTAAACTATGCTAGAATAAAGTATAAAATATGTAAACATTCGTACAAAGATAACAAAGGAAAGTCCCTTATGAGAGACGCCTAATATGAGATACCGTTTCTATTAAATTAATAAACTATCTATTGGTTCCTTCATGAATTTATTGTTCTTGGATTGAAAACTATTTAGTGGAAAATTTATTATTAGATCATGCCTAGTCGTTGTAAAAAAACATTTTAGAATTTGGATGCCTTTAAGTTTCATTGAGATGAGCCTTTAGTATTTAATAAGTAAATATTTGACAATAAATTCTTCATGGAGTGATAGAATAAGATCGTATTAATAGAAAAATATGTTGAATTGCTTAATTATAAGAGCCAAATTTGATGATCGTAAGACATGGAAATCGTAATATGAGATATCCCATTTCTAATATGAAATAACCTATGCTTTTACATATATATCATAGTGAAAATCGTTGCTAAAGTATAAATGTTATTGTACAATAATAAAAAGAACAATCGGAATGAACATCGAGTGCCTATTTCTGCGATGCTTGGTTCCAACTACTTGAAGATAAATTCTGGATATAATCCATCGCATGCTCATTTCTCGCGAAAACTGGCTGTGTTTGTTTGTATTTTAGAAACATCAAATAAAGTTTTTTAATTGCAATACTGATATACTTTACGTTTTATCATCGATTTCTCGGGGTATTTCGAATTAGAAGCACAATTTTTTGACTTCGCGATTTGCTCACTTTTTACATTCCTTTAATTTAAAAGAAAATATAATTTGAATTAAATTTTACATAACATTATCTTAAAGCTTATTAAATTGCCTTCAAAATGACCTATTATTTTTTAAAAGTCTACCTATAGATTTCTAGCATTTAGCCAAAACATACTCGGTATCTCATAATAGGAATCTTTCCTTTATGTATAAGTGTGTAATATGTCGATACACATTTTTCAATTTAATCAAATCGGATTCATGTCCAAGCTTTACCCTACTACTTTTATATGCGAAATAATTAGAGGAATCATTTATTATGTAAAAAAATTCCTAATTCCATTTTAAAAAGTGGCAATGTCGTTTATATGGCCTTACAGAATTGAATAAAGGAAGGTGGGATAAGATGGATCGCGAGGTAAAATGGTTCATTTATTATAAATATTATTAGTAACTACCTCCATCTTCTAAATGAATATAAAATTAGCTTCCTTTTTGATGCTTTTTAATTACTAAAAACTTACGTCGTTGTATCATACAATCATAAGTTATTTATAAAGAAATGTCAAATTTTTCCAAACAGATTACGTGATCTAAATTTGTAGTATTACATTTTAAAAGGTTGCAAAATTTATTATTTTTAACAAAAATAACAAGTGTAACGTGCGAGATGTTGTGCTTATGAGAGACTGTCGAACGGGTAAACATGTTTATACAAAGAATTAATAAATAAAATATGGAAGGATCAAAAATGAAAAGGTCGAAATGTAATGGATTTAAGATATTAATATTATTTCATAAATTTTAATCCTGTGCTTTT
Organism: Acromyrmex charruanus; assembly: GCA_017607545.1. NCBI lineage: Eukaryota > Metazoa > Arthropoda > Insecta > Hymenoptera > Formicidae > Acromyrmex > Acromyrmex charruanus. The sequence continues at coordinate 1,187,438 of JAANIC010006522.1, forward strand.
GCTTTCAAATATGTATCATTTTGGAAATCAATCTCTTATTTAAAATTTTTTTTTCGTCTAAAATCTAATATCGTTCCAATCGAATTCATGTTTAAAATTAACTTTATATTCTGGAACAATAGAATGTTAGTATTTCTGTTTAGTTTTTATTCTCGTTTTTAATAAACGTCCGGTTTGGCTTACGTATGAGACATTATTACTGCAATCAATTCTGTATGACATTTGAGTGCGAGAGAGTTGATAAATTATCTTTTTGTACTCTAATAAAAGTATTCAATTTATTGAGGCCGGTGTCCGTCATGCATATTGTAGAATTGTTTTAAAAAATCTTTTAAATTTTTCAGGGATTATAGACATGGTACAAGAATATTAGATATTCCATTGTGCATAATGACGGCAGACTAAATCAGAACCACCAATCAAATGCTTGTCTCAAAGTCAATGAAATGCACATGGTAGCAATCAGGTTCCTTTTTACAATTTGAGGCAACGTTTTGATTGGTCAAGAAGCATGTTCAAAATGATTGCGCATCCTTGTGAATAGAATACCTTATGATTAGAAGTATATAAGTAATATATATATTATCCCCGTATAAGTAATAAAAAACTCCTTTTTTTTCTTGTAGACTAACAGAAAGATCTAACAAATATGATATCAAATTAAACGGTTCTAACTTAATTCCATTGCAAACAGTGATTACTTAGAAAAATTATCAATGTAGAGAAAGGAGGGATATGCATNCGTAAATATTATGTTATAATAAAAATGATATCTTTGGTTCTAACGAATACAACGATGTATGATGTAACAAAATTTTTCAAATTATGCAAGTTATTTCAGTTTAAAATTTTGCGGGCGACTAATACCTTTTCAACTTCGGTCCTGCGTTGTCGCTAACTTCCAACTGTCGCATTGATGATTAACGTGTTAACATGTTATCATCTGATCAATGCGAGAGTTAGCTACACCGCAGAGCTGAAACTGAAAAGGTAGTAGTCGCCCTCAAAACTTTAAACCGAAATAACCGAAATAATTTAAAAAAAAAAATACCTATAAAGATCATACACTAGCTGTTTCTTTAACTTTATTACATGAATCATTATAAATATAAATGTCTTTATTACATAGATTATTATAAATATAAACGGTTTTAACTCTATGTTTGGATCATTTTCAATATAATTTAGTAAGTAACAGATTTACAGCATTTCGTTATTAGAGAATAAAGTTGCAAATAAATCGTCCAAAATGTAATGCGTAGAATTCATGTAGTTGTTCATATAATACAGCAAAACTTCATTAAATACAATGTAATGTAGAGATACCCCGTCGAATTTATCTGATATTTGAATATATCTTAAAGAAATTACAATAGGTATAGTGAGTTTTTTAAAGTAGAATAGAATATACAATATAACAGTATAAAATATAAAATTGAAATATAAATATAAATAGAAAAATATAAATATAGAAACATTATATCATCATGGTTATGGTCTTATTGAGTGCTGTGAGTGTGCGCGTTATATATTGAGGCTAACACTAGACTAAACTAACTCTCGATACATAGCATATGTCTGACGAACTAATGACATGTCGTTTAAGAGAGGAAGTATCAAGACGTCGATAAAAACTTTAGATAGACGGGGTCAAGAGATTCGATTTCTCTTTGTAAAACCGCTAAAGTAGTAATCCGCCATCATATTTTCACGTTCCATATCTATCTCCCTATCTTCACTGCTGGTTACTAAGAAGCGACACAAAAAAGAAAGTAAACCATAAAAGAAAAACAATTTGACAGAGTTGGATATAAGTTAACTTTTTTTTAAACTAAATTAAATTAAAGTTAACAGCCTTGAAAATTTAACTTAATTAAAATACAAGTTAACCCATAATAAAATTAATTGAATTAAAAGTAAAGTTAATAAAAAAAGTAATTAAAAAGTTATAGTTAAATTTGGTTCGAACAACCAAAAAAAAAAGTTTGACTATTTACATAATTTTTTATATTTTTCTTTTCTCATAGCTTATTTATTTAATCTAGTTATTTTTGTTCACAAGTAATGATTATACAATACAATATATGATACAATATAAAATTACTAAATTATATACTCATTAGCCTCTCGCATTGTATCTAAGGATTGACTTAAAAAAAATCAAATTAAAAGTTAATAGTTACCGATAAAATGTAACTAAATTAAAATAAAAAGTTAAGAGTCTAAAATATAACTAAATTAAATTAAAATTAATTAACTTTTTAATTTTTTAACTTAACTTTTATCTTTTTAACTTTTTAACTACCCAGTCTTGCAATTTGAAGACAAAAAAGTACGATTACACAAAAAAATGAGTAGAAAGGAGCAGCATTAATGAATTCTCTCTCTATTTTCGCTCATTCTCGATCTTGTTTTAGCTGGCTGGATCATCTCAGATCTCACCTTAATTGGCACCTCAGATATTGTCTTAGTTGGTTTTTTGTGATTGGTTGATTGTGGTTCTTGAGTTTTCTTGTTAGAGCTTTTGAGTCTAGTTAAATTTGATTTGTGATAGAATTTATGCAATTTTGGACCATTTGATACATCGTGTACCTCAGAAATTTGACGTGATACAAATTTTCCGACAACGGATTTTACTTTAGAATGTCAAAATATGTAGGAAACGGGTGGTCTTCTTTCAGGAACAGAAACTTTATTTTATTAATGATCCTGTGTAATGATTCCAAAGATAATGAATAGGCATTGAAGAGATTTTCCAAAAAAGCCTGTTAATAGATACATTTAAAAAATCTAACAATAAAAATTAAAAACAGACAAATATAAAAAAAAGCTAAAAATAATAGAATAACCACCATGTCCTTGCTGTTGTATCTGAATTTGACTGAGAGTGGTCAAACAGATCATTTTCATCGGGTGAAACAAATAATTATTAGTCATCTAGTATCCACCATTTTTTCAGAATTTTTTCCACTTTAGCAGTGCATAATAGAAGACGTCGAAAGATAACGCATTCATTGTATTGTATAAAATATATTAAAATGTAGGTAACTTTAATCGAGCACAAACATTTTGGATCGGCCATTTTGAATTCGCTTCAATGATTCATTGATGTTTTAATTCGAATCATTGATGTTTCCATTTAATTAATAGATTCGTAGTCAACTTGCCTTACAGAGCATGATTCATTTTGATAAAAAATTCGATTACTACAACTCTACGTATAAGGGCCACATACAAAATGACATATACTGCATAAGCATATAATTTGCTGAAATTTCACTGAAAATAGATTTTTCAGCTAACATATTGAAAAATTGCTGAAATTTCTCTGAAATTGAACCGAAATTTCTCTGAAGTTTTGCTAAAATTTTTCTGAAATTTTTACTGAAATTTCTCTGAAATTTTGCTGAAAATGAATTTTTTTAGCTAAAAATTGCTGAAATTAAACTGAAATTTTTCTAAAATGCTGAAATTTTACTGAAAAATGTTTCAAAACATGAAATAATTTCAGCAAAATTTTTCTACCAGATCATTTATGTGGTGGCCCTAAAACTGAATGCCGAAGGTGCCATTTTAGATTCCCTACTTTGCATAATTTACCATATTTAATAATAGAATCATGATAAATGACTCTTAAAATTTCTAAGTTCTAATTATTATGAGAAACTTTTGCAATACATTCAATTCGTGAAGTTCTAGCATGATATACGAAAATTCGACTTACAAAAGGAAACATATATAACATAAAAAAAATCTACTTTCTCTGACTTTCTGGGACTTGTATTTTTAGGAAATGTAAAACTATTTTTACTATTTCATGTATGTTCCAAACAATAACTTTTTGTGATTAACTAAGGTTCCACAAAGGGCCCAAAAATCGGACTTTTCCTCTTTTAGTGGCATATTATACATCTGCAGACAGGAAGGTTGTAATTATTTTTTTGGAACATGCCAAAATAAATCTTATTTAAAAAAATTTTTCGAGAGTTCATTGCACTGGAAGATGCGCAATGACACATTTACCGTCTCATTTGCTACTACACAAAAGTCCGCGATGCGAGCTTGATAATTGTCTTTGAAGCCGGATGATGTAGTTTCAAAGACTGCGACTTAACCGTTTAACTGCTGATTTGACGCATCGATGTAAGATAGGACCTTGTGTGTGTATGTGTGTGTGTGTGTGTGTGTGTGTGTGTGTGTGTGTGTGTGTGTGTGTGTGTGTGTGTGTGTGTGTGTGTTTGTGTCGCGTAAGGAACATTTCGCTTCCTGAAGTCTACTTACATACCGATCGAACGACCACGATCAAAGTCGAAGTGAATGATAATAAAACTGTTGTGATGTAGCGCAATAAAAATGCATATAGTTTTCTTCTCTTATGCGTCGCATGTGATTTACATACTATTATATACATATATATATATATATATATATATATCACATTGCAAACTTAATAATGATCAAAACAGTGAAATATCAAATTTATAATCATCGTAATGAAGTAACTTAATAGAAACTGACTCTCATTATTAATTAATACAATTATCACAATGTTGGTCTTTTTTTTATGAGAAAATAGCAAATCTCTATTCAAATGCTACGAAAGATGCGATGACTGTCATTTCATAAAATTATTAAACAATATAACAAATAATTTTTTTTCTATGATAAAAATACAAGCATTTTTATTACGAATAAATTATTATCGTACTAACTGTTACATCATTCATATACAGGGTGTCCCGTAATTAATGACAAAGCGCTCTTGTTTAAATAGAACGGAGTCGAAGTCCTCTACCATTTTGCAATTTTTGCAATAGTTAACAAGATATTAATTACTAAAAGTCACCGAATATTGGTATTCAATAATTTTTTAATCAAATACAGTAGAGTCTCTCTAAATTTGGCCCATGGGGCGATAAGAGTGGAATTATATGGACCAAAATTATAGAGTACTTTCTCTACAGCATGAGTCTACCAATCATCGCGTACTTGCGCAAACGCAGTTGCGCATGCTAACCTGTTAAAGTGCGCTTCAATGTACATAACCTTAGCAGAACAAATCATATGTACATATGTATCACATATTATGTATCACAAAAGAATACATTAACAAATAGTTATACATAATCTGCCTATGGAATTACATTGCATACACTGTGAGAACCTACAATTAGGTGCAGATGCGCGCGCAACACATGTCCAACCTATTATGACATGGAAGGGCATGATATTAGTGTTTGTAAAAGTACGTGTGAAGAATGGCAAAGATTATAGAAGTCAAATTTAGAGAGACTCTACTGTACAACTTTACAAGAAAACAACAAGAGATATAAATTATTTATTTTCTTTTGTTCAGAATTTTTTAACTTTTCAACTTTTTTAGTACTGCATTTTCTTATTGGCTATTTTTATCAACGTGAGAAAATGCAGTACTGAAAAATTCTGAAAAAATTTTCAGAACTCTATGAGAAGAAAATAAACAATTTTTGTCATTTGCTATTTTTCTGTATAGTTTATATTACTCGAATAAAAAATTATTGAAAATTAATTTTCATTTTTAGTAATTAATATTTTGTAATTAATATTTAGTAATTAATATTTTGACTATTGCGAAAATTGCAAAATGATAGAGGATTAATTGACTCACCCTTGGGAAAATTTACTTTAGAAAACTTAAAAAAATACTTAAAATTTACTGCAAAAAAAAACCTAAAATAAAGGTAAATTTGAATAGTTTAAACTTTTTTTAAAAGTAATTTTAAAACTTACTTAAGAAAAAACAACTGAAAGAAATTAACGCGCTGTGCCGATTATATTAAAGTCATCCTTAAAAAATTTTAAAAATTTTAGGTTATTTTGGCTTAATCTTTTACTTTAAATTACCTCAAAATTTTTAAGTAAATTCTTAATTACTTTTAAAAACTTCGACCGTTAAAAGTAAATTTCCCCAAGGACAGTTTAACTCGCTCTATCTACACAAAAGCACTTTGTTAATAATTGCGGGACACGCTGTTAAATAATATTTAACTTTATAATAAACTTGTAGAAAGTCAAAGACGTTTTTATTATTTATTATTTTCATCTGAAACATTACTATATCTTATAATATTTTAATTGAAAATAATGTTTTATGTCAAAGAAAAGTAAATTATATATATAAAAAAAAAACGCGTTTGATTTATTTGGATTTTGCTACGAAACAAAGTATTATTCATGCGTGGACAACATCATTCATATTTGATAACCGATATGTTAAGAAATTCTAAAATTAATTCTTTAAAAAAAATACTGACTTTTTCTTATATTTTCAATATAAAGAAAAACTAACATACAAGAGAGAGGGGGGGAGAGAGAGAGAGAGAGAGAGAGAGAGAGATATTGCTTTATAATAAACGATATTATATCGGTATTTCCTTCATTCTTAAAAATCGGAATTTCTACGTTTTTAAAAATAAAAATTGTTTAATTATTTCAGTCATATGTCAACAATATATAGGTTAATAATTATAGGTTATAAATATAGGTCAATTTTTATTACGATATCATATCAAGCCGAAATCGCTGTCGTTTGCGAAATTCAAATTCTTTCGCACATCATGACCGAAGTAAACGCGTTTAATTATCATAATTTTAAGAAAATTTATAAACAATTTATCTGTAATTAACAAAGTAATTGTGGCGAAATAATTTCGAATTTTATCCTGTACACAAAATCATTTACAATTTAAAACTTATCCATTATAAAATAATATCGCACAGACTATGATTGTGATCATGATAAGTTTTAAATTGTAAATAATTTATTGATTCAGTCACCTTTTAATAGTTGCAATTTTAATTTTAGCGATATTGTTAACGACATCATACACTGATGATAATGTGATGTTGAAACGTATGATGTCTTTTGTAATGAATTTTGAATAGAATTGTTGCGCGAAAAAGCTCTGCGTTTTAGTATTTTGCTCTTTATTATTTACTACTTAATAAAAACAATTTTAAAAATGTATGCATGTCACATATTTATTAAAAACAAGATACTTATGATAATAGATTATTTTTATTCAATAATAATCTTAATATATATAATAAGGATTTTACCACTTTTATCAAACGTCGATTATTTACTAGTTTTAAATCTATTTCAATGTATTAAAATCAGTCATATTAAATTGAATATTATAACTTATACAATCTTACTATCATCTTGAAAATTCGTGACCTTGTAAATCTTGTTATTTAATTCTATTATAATGTATATAAATTATGTCATATTCCAAATCAATATTTCAAAAATCTTTTAATCTACATAAATTTTATATATTTTTAGATTATTTATTTTTAGATTATTTTAGTATTCTAAAAAAGTCAACATTACAGATAGTTTTTAAATTTATTATTATTACTATTATTTTATTTTGTTAAATATTATGAATTAAGATATCAGTAAATTAGAGTTTTCAATATCATACATATGTGTATATAATTTTATTATCCTATGATATAAATAATAAAAACTTTTGGCCAATTTTTTGGATTCAGACCACTGTGTGCAGTTTCTTGCGCTTATCTTTAAGGGGTTACACCACTGTAAAATTTTCAAAAAATCGATTATTTTTTAATTGGCTTAAAAGATACTTTGAAACCTCTAGAATACGGAAAAAAAATTTTAACTGTCAAATTTTTCATTTTTTCACATCCATAACAGAACTCAAAACTTTAAACGTCGTTTTCTCGAAACACGTTTTTTCATCACGGCACGCAGCATAACTCAAACAATTTTTATTTTATTCACTCCAAATTTTTACCACAGCTTTAAAAGGACATTCCGCAAAGAAATACGTAGGGGATTTTTGATACGTTGAATTTTAGATTTTATATGTACAATAATTGTAAAAATACGCTTCTTTTTCACAAGTTACAGTGGTGTAACCCCTTAAGGATATAGTCATAGTCTGATCTCGGTTTCTATTCGCAAAACGAGCTTACATAGGCATCGCTTTGTATTAAACATTAATAGTCCCCAACAATTCAATAATTCATTGATATTGCATCGATCACACGCTTTTCTATCTGCTTCTCAAAAAGTTGAAGATAAAACAAATATATAAATTACTTTTTCTTCTTGCACAAATCTTGACGTAACGCGGCATAAATTGAAAGCATGGCAGAAAACGCAATAAGCATATCATTTATATATAGATTAGAGAGAAAGTTTTTTCATTATCAAAACGATAGCCTTAATGTAAAGTCTCTATTATTAGAACTTATACTAACACACATAAATGTATACGTTTCAATTTCGTATTATACAGAAAAAAAAGACGAGTTATCTTAAATTCGTAGTTGGATAAAGTTATTGTTACATGTAATCAGAATATTATTAGAAAACCAGATAGTACAGCAAATCGTTATAATTTCAAAAAAAGATTCATCTTTATAAATTAGCGTAATTTGTTTATAATAAACAAATTAATAAATGAAATAGGCTCACTAGATTAAATCTAGCACAATTAAAAATAATGAGTCAACATAGGATGTTCGAATGTAAATTACAAAACCATTTATTAGAAACCATTTATTTGTAATTTACATTCGAACATCCTGTGTTGACTGATTATATGTATATATATATATACACACACACACACACACACACACACACACACACACACACACATATATATATATATATATACATAGCTCGATTCCTTTCCAGTACAACTAAAATAAAACATTGAAAAATAAAATTAATATCGTAAAATATTCGGAAAAAATGCATTAAAAAGAGAATGCTCTAATATATGAGTTAATAGTCAATCTATTGGATGTCTTAACTTGTCGAAACTTGGTCATCAAATTATCCGATTGCTACATACAATTATAATATTTATATATTGTTATTATGTCGAAAAATTTATTGTTATTTATTGTTATTATGTCAAACAAATTTATGAAAATTAATAACACATGAAGTTAAACAAGTTAATTTGAACTTACATAACAAAAAGAACAACGAAACTTCTCACAAAGATGCTGATGATTCGAGTGGTAGAAACATACTGAGTAACAAAACATATTGCACAAAAAATACCAAACACAAAAAACATAAAAAAACACAGTAAAATACAAAACACATCAAAACAAAAAAACAAAACAAAAAGAAGGAAGCATTATGTCTCTATAAATATATTAGCATATAGCGGATCTAACAATAGCGTGTCATTTTTTTTTAATTCGAATCTCGTTTTCTTGATGTGGATCATCTCTGATAACAAATGTTTGTTTAAAATAAACTAAAAAATTTTGATCTAACAATAACTACAAATCAAATTTACAGATTTGTGTTTGCAGGAATACTATCTAAAAGCTGTTCGATTTTATTGTAAATGTTTATAGACTATAAAAATATTTTCTTTTGTATTCGAAAAAGAGGGAATCTATCTCCAATGACCTTGTTGTATGAGTAATCTCCAACAAATTTTAGCTGTCCTCTAATCGGTACTTTTACTCTCACCTCTATTACATATGTTAAGATCAAAGAGATATCCCCTAATGTAAAGAATTACCATTATAAGTCTAAAATGTAATTAAGTTAAGTTAAAATTAATTAACTTTTTAACTTTTTAATTTTTTACTTTAGCACTTCCCAATTCTGGTATATTGTACAGTATACATTTATATAGATAATTAAGGGGGAACACCACTATGACGGCCGAAAAAAGGCTATTTTTGTGAATTTTTTTAGTGAAAACTAATAGCTTGTATGAATTATTGTCTTTATATATTCAAAGTACATACATTTATGAAGTTATTACAAAAAATTCATTAAATAATATTAATATTTCTAGCCTCATTGAGATTATGCATCCTCGTCTGGAAAAACATGGGTGCACGGGCGCTCGTGCTGTGTCTGATGAATGGGAGCTCTAAAATAAAAATTTGTATTTTTATTTTAAAGTATGAGTTAAGTGTAGTTTCAGTTAAGCGTACTGATTTTTAAAATAATTTTAAACAAAATGGTGCTGTTTTAAAAAAAGAGCGATTTTGCGAAAAAAATCGTTACTTTTGTTTATGGTTTTTCAAAAACTAATAATCTGATTGAAAAATTCGTACGCTTAACTGAAGACAATTTTGTTGTAAACATTCTGTCCAAAATTCAAATTGTTCGAATAAAAATTGGTCGAGATATGTGAATGTCCAGTTACAAAAACGTGGCATCTAGGAAAACATGTTTAAAGTTTTACAATCGATTAATTTATGCATTGACCACGTGCTACTCTATCACATATTTACTATAGTTCCATTACGAATTTCAACTTAATATTTTAGGGAATTTCAACATAATATTTTTAAGCACAAAATTAATATTTTTAAGCACAAAAATAGCAAAAAAAAAGTTTTTTGAACCCGTCATAGTAGTGTTCTAATATTAAGTCTCGTTTTAAAAAAATTTAAAGGAAATGTATTTTTCATTTAGAGTATATATTAGGTCATTTAAAAAGTATCAGCGGTTTTTTGTTCAATTTTTGAATGAAAAAACCGCGGATACTTTTTNATTTAAAGAAAATGTATTTTTCATTTAGAGTATATTTTTCGTGTTTTAAACCACAAAATTGTCAATTATATATTGTATTAGATTGTGCAAAAATGTACGTACAATCTTTTAACATAAATAATAATGTTTTTAAAGACATAGGCGTGATCAAAGTAATTCGATATGCAAAAATACATGTAATTATAGCTTAAAACGATAAGAAAAGAGATAACAGTTAGTGAGATTATAATAAAAATATACATATATTCGTTTTTTTTACTGACAGTGAGGCATGAAATTTAAAAGCTTGGTCAGCAATACATGACAACGAATTATTCGGCCATTTGTACGATTTTGCATAGCAGATAATATTTTAACATGTTGTCTGCTCAGCAAATTATGTTTTATAAGTAGAAATTACAGCAAAATTTTCATTACTATAAGTATACAGTGTTTAGTTCAAGTATATAAATTTAGTTTTTTTTTAAAGTAACATCTATGACAAAATTTTCTTAGAAAAATTATCTTATTTAAAAAGATCTAAAGTAATTGGACCCTATAACCTAGAATTCAATATGATCTGTCTTGTTTGTGGGTAATTACACTAATTACACGATGAATTCAACAGACACCATTAATAAGTCGTACAGACCGGTCGGACACGATTGCATCAATTTATTGCTCAGCTATTCATTCTGTTGTTAGTAAAACAAAATGCAGAACGAGGTCATGGTATAATATTTCGTAGATAAGTAATTGCTTTCAATGATTAGAGATGATTATTAATATTTGTAGGGCACACACATTTGTTATAGGTCTTATACTTTATAACACACTGTATTTATAGTTATATAATACTGTATTTATTTTATATATTCGTTATAATGTTTTGTTTATAACCATTACAAAGAGAGGAAATCCCTTGTAAAGTAACACTAATATGGATAAAGAAAAGAAACATTCAAATCATGCGCAAAGTTTTTTTCACGCATATTTAAAATATTCACATAAAAAAACAATTAATTATAGACGTTTCAGCCAAGATTAAGTCATGTTCAGTATGTCATAATAATAAAAAACAAATGTATAATTTAAAATAATAATACAGTATCAATACAATAAAAATGTTAGTAGCGCGATCATACAAAAATAGAGGAACAAATGTTAAAAATTAGATTACCTATTTAGGTGTTATTACAGTTAAAAATTAAACCGTAATAAACGTTGTTAGAATGTAACGGATTCTTTATGATATTGTTCAATTTTATAATTTCTTTTTCGCTGTATTTTTTGATTTATTATTCTTACATTTAGTTCTATTTAAAATAATCGTTATTAAAAGAGAGAGTCCTAAATCTGTATTAAAATCAACGATCATTCCATAATCATATTAGAGTTTAAACAATTCTCAAGAAGTCCAATACGGAAACTTCTTTTAATGATTATATAACATGTCTGTCACTTTGAATAAAATTAAATATAAGGATAATAAACCGAAGAATACAGAAATTAAATGAAGAAAAAGAAATTAAATGTAAAATTGAATAATATCAAGGATTCACTATATTTTGACAGCGTTTATTATTATGACCAAAGGGTAAATCGCTGACCAAAAGTATGTACACCAATGCCTACTAATGTCCTAGTAATGCATAATCTCATACTATTTAATATAATACATAATTCTCTTAAATAATGTCCAGTAATGTTCAGTATAATGCCCCAAATTTATACACGTACCGTAATGCTTTCAGTAGTTTATCTCTTGATTGCGATTAAATTTTCAACTGTAACTAAATAATCTAATTTTCGTATAACGTTTATATCCTATATTTTTGTATTGATCGTGTTAGTAACATTAATTTTTATTATATTAATACTTTATTATTATTTTAAATTATACACTTATTTTTTATTGTTATGACATACTGAAGATGATCTAATTTTGGCTGAAACGTCTATGATTAATTATTTTTTATGCACATATTTTAAATATAACGACTGCACGAAGAAGATGCTGCGTATGACTTGAATGCTTCTTTTCTTTATTTTATTTATACAGTAACTATTTTCTCTTTTGTTTGTAGAAACAATATAACCTAGGTATATATTGAATACATATATATTATGTTATACATACATCGACATGTAATGTTTTTTTGCTGCTTTTATTATTCCAAACTATTCTAATAAAAATATAAGAAAGCCAAAACTATTTTAATTCACTTGCTAAACTTATATCTACATCCTGGAGATAAGTAAATAAGTAGATAAGTAAATAAGTAGATAAGTCGATTGCTTGGAAAATAGGTTTTTGTGTATTCTTAAGGTGAGTCTAGATTATCTGCTGAACTTCGAACAATAATTTCCATAAGCATTCGTTATACGGCAAAAAATAATGAAAAACTCACGACCTGAGGTTCGGCTTAATATTCGATTTGAATCTAGACGTATCTTTACATGTTAAAAACATTCCAACATGTTGATAAACTTATAATTATTGTAAAAATAATATTGTGGATCACTTTATTTTTCATTTTTCTAACATTTTTTGCGAAAAGGAGAAAATATATACTTAGGCTATATTAGATACCCAATACATGTATTCCAATATGATACCTAAATGTTATTTTTTCTTAGAATTTTTATTGCTCACATATAAATATTTGAAAATTTATTTGATGTCTTATATTTATTCAAAAATGTTTTCTCTTTTGAATCTGACTATCAGTTTTCAATTTTGGACTTAGAAAAAAATTATTTAAAAAATTGTAAAGCTTAAGTTGTCCATAGAATCCGATTACTTGTAATCGATTAATAACTTTAACAGATTAACAGTGTTAAAAGTTATTATATTATAAAAACAAATAAATAGTTTAATTTCGTTTATAAGTATAAAAAAACTACCCTTACTCAAAAAACTCAAAATTTCTGTGTTTATACTTAAAAGACCCCGCACTTATTCTATATGAAATTGAGTCCCGGTGAAATCAAATGGTTTTCTCATATGTTATACCTTATGACATACTAAATAAAACATATATGTTTTAGCAAAAAAAATGAATAGTTTTCGTGTCGATTCACGTACAGTCGCTGACATCTCACCATAAAATACTCAATAACTTCTAAACGACTGACCTAAAATGAATAAAATTATAGTGTTTTGAAAAAGGACTTTTAATAAGGACTATAAGAAAATGAAAGAAAAAGTGAGGGGTTTCACTTAAAAAATCCGAGATACCTTTGCCCTACCTTAGCGACGCCACCCAAAGTCAAAGCTGGTGAAGTCAGCGGCTAAGCCTTTTTAAACTCTATAACTTTTATCTAAAACATATTTTTATAAAACTTATATTTTTCAAATATTTTACCGTCTCGGAATATTTTATGTTCCTTATATGATTATATATGATGCCACATATAATTATATTCCACAGTTTTGTTTAGCAGGTCATAAGCTATAACATATGAGAAAACCATTTGATTTCACCGGGATTCAATTTCATGTAGGATTAGTACGGGGTCCTTTAAACATCAAATTTTGGGAGTGTACGCTCAAATTTGGGTGTATACTTAAATTGTGAGTGTTTACACTGCAGATTAAGTGTTTACGCTCAATCATCGAGTATTCAGTAACTGAGTGTTCACACTTAAGTTTGAGTGTACACGCTATAAACATTTAAAAATATATTCTCAACACTTGTATATAGCATTAACAATATTATACGGTTTAAATCTTTGAGTATCAATTTTCAAAATTAAATGTAAAAGTCAATTAAGTGTTAATCTTTATGATTTAACATTAACGCTAAAATGTTGAATATAGACGTCGCAGGTTTAATTTATGAAAGAAATATATTTTAACTATATGTGAAACTTTTTTTGATAATATCTATTGACCAGATATATCACAACTATATATCAATTAACATTAAGAGTTTATAGATCATCGAAGTAGCAGTTCCCGTACAATTGTAGAGATTAAGTATCATTGGATGGAGTACAAGATTTGGATGGGGGTGACCGCACAGGGAAATAAGGAAATTAATTCTCAAATGAGGGAGGTAAAGCGTTTTTTTTTTTCAATTATAATTTTCTCGTGTGTATACCAGAATATGATGCAGACTAATAATATGTATTTCAGCAATAACTGAATTAAGTAATTATAGAATAAATAATAACTCCCAAGTTGAGGATAACACTCAAATTCAGCGTTTAAAATAATTCTAAATGGAATGCAAACTCAAATTTTGAGTTTTTTTTTCATAAGAGTAATTCGGTGCACAGTGTGGATGACTATAAATATGGTATATATGCATGTACATATATAGTATATATACATGTGTAAGTAATTCAGATTGAATTACTGAAGCATTATCTTAATCTTAAAGCTGTTTAGGGCCATTACTTTTATTCCTTGTTGAATAAAAATAAATGTCACTTAACATAAAATTTTGAATGAGATGTAAATGAGATAATAGATAACAACGTAAAATAAACGTTTGTCAATGACTATTGTTTTGCCAATGACTATCATGGCAGTCAATATGTTAATTCGTTTCGCTTTTCAGTCTAGAATAATCTAGAATCTAGAATGGATTCTTATGTGTCGCTAAGCCATTGTTGCATCAGACGTTGACGTACATGTAACGGAATGATCATATAGGGTAAAAGACTAAATATCCCTACAGCACAAAAGTTGCAACAACAATGCTACAACATTACAGCAATATTGCAGCGTTGTTGCAGCGTTGTTACTGCAAATTCTGTGCTGTATGGATAATTGACAGTATTCCAAATACTGCCAATTTGATTTTAAATGTTTTTTTGAATATATAAATCATATTATAATTTAATTATAATTTTACTTAAATTTTGAATCTACTTATAAGTAAAATTAAATACAATTTTACTTATAATATAATTTATACACTAAGAAAAAATGCTGTTAAATGAATAAAAAGATAGATTGAGTCAATTAAATGCACGTATCACGGACTGTCAAACGTAGTCAATTCAACTCTATTTGTTATTGATTTAATTTTAATTTTTTTTATTTGTAACAATAACATATCAATTTGACTTGAGGTTATATAATGATAAATTAAAAGTAGTTGAATTGAAGGAACATTTCCTTGTGTTAAATCAATATTGAATTTAGTATAAAATATTTATAAAGTTGACGGAACTATATTATAAAATAACAGGAACTTAATAAATTATTGGTAGTACGAATTTCGAAATAAATTCAACTTTAACTTCAGTTACATTGATTCGAATGTTATATTTTTTCAAAAAATAATTGTTTTTAATTTTTAATTTTTTAAAATAATTGTTTTTAATTTTAAAAGGTTCTTTTTTATTATTCTTATGTAGAATTATTTTACAGTTTCACACAGTCTATTTATTATAATTACACATCAGATACTTTATAATTTTTAAAAATGGTATCGACGGGATTCAAAGATGATCTCTAAGGCCTCTAAGGTAAGGGCCTCTAATCTAACACGCTGACGCTGAGTTATATAATCGCATGCTTGTTTGAAGATTATAGCATTCGATGTTATTTGACCCGTTCTAGGCACCTATCATGAAACAAGTCCAGAATGGATTTCGATCGAAATTATTCCGTTTTCTCTAGAAAATACAATAAAAATCTAAGGAATAATAGAATAATTCCGATCGAAATCTATTCCGACTTGTTTCTTATGATAGATGCCCTGATCATGTCTCGCGAATCAATGTATTGATGATATAATCAATGTGAAACAATTTCTACTTGCCCATTTGTAATTTGTTGATTAATTTTTATTATCTTTAAATCAAATATGTATGATTCATGTAATATTTAAATAAATAATATATGATAAATAATTTATACAATTGTACAAAAAGATTCTTAGATCAACTAAATTATATTTCAATCAATTACAAGATTATTAATTGTAACGAAATTGACTATATTGTTAGATAAATATATTGATAATTGTATATTTCAGTTGTATCACACAAACAGATATGTAATCAATGTGAAATAATTTCTACTTGCCTATAAATTAAATGATTCATGTAATATTTAAATATATAATACATGATAAATAATTAAGATAATTATACAAAAAGTTTTTAGATCAGGTAAATTATATTTCAATCAACTACAAGATATGTTCGTATTAATTGTAACGAAATTGATTATATTGTTAGATAAATGAATTGATAATTGTATATTTTAATTGTATCGAGCATATGTGTAATTATATAATATAAAATAATTTCTATTTGACTATAAATCAAATGCTAATTCATGTAATATATTTAAATTTAACATGATAAATTATTTACTATATAAGAAACTATAATATATACAAAAATTGTTAGATTATGTAAATTATATTATTTAATCAATTTGAAGAAGTATTTATATTAACTATAACGTACTCGCGCTTAATTGACTATATTGATTTGTATTAATCATTTTATGCAATTAAACTAATAACAAATTCAATTTAATTGATTAAATTAAATTCAATTGCATTACAAGACCTTTTTTTATTTCGTATGCAATTAAAATAAAAAAATATTTGTTTAATGTAATTACATATATGATTGATATAAGAAAATTTTTCAACTACTACTGTATAATTAAGGAAAACTTGTTTATTGAAATAGGAGTATGACATATTTGT
The DNA here is from genome assembly GCA_017607545.1 of Acromyrmex charruanus. Taxonomy (NCBI): domain Eukaryota; kingdom Metazoa; phylum Arthropoda; class Insecta; order Hymenoptera; family Formicidae; genus Acromyrmex; species Acromyrmex charruanus. The sequence continues at coordinate 1,204,655 of JAANIC010006522.1, forward strand.
TTCATTTATACTGTCATTGAATTAACAAAATTATTCCCAATTAGACTGATACTGTTGATTCAACAGCATTTTTTTCTCGATGTATATTCGAAAAATTTAAAATCAGATTATCAGTATTTGGGATACTGTTAGTAATTGGGTCTTTTACCCCGTAACGTAACGAAATAGGGCCACAATACACAGAAAAACTTAAGCAAGTTTAAATAAGACGTAAGCAATATAGAAATCGATTTTGGACTTGCTACTGCTTATGTTATAGTTTTGCAATCTCTACTATGATTGACCAATTTGCTTATTACTTCCGTTTTAATGCTTAAATTTTTTTGTGTGCCATAGTTTATAAGATTATGACATATACAAAAACGTAAGACAATAAGATGTAAACAACAAGATTGATTCACTTACTGTTTACTGCTACATTTTTCTATGTGTTTCTATTTGTGCGTGGCTATTTGAAGATCTTTTCTCATCTTTTTGTCTAGGTAAGATGTTCGTGGGATAAGACGAGACTTCACGAATATCATCTTTGTGATATTTTGCGATACCTAATGCTAATTTGCGTAATTTTGTGTAATTTAAGCTTACCCCTCCCCTCCCATCGCGTATACGTATAATTACGATTTTAAGAGATATTTCAAAATGATAAAATTATGAAAAAATTACATTAAATATTAAATTATTCTAAATCGCATTTTAAAAGTATTAATTTAGATTGTTGTTGACATTTTAGAGTTCATAATAATAAAAATAACAAATAAAATAAAGTATAAAAATATGTTGTTGTTCAATAAAAACAAAATGTTATGCAAGATAACTTTTAGATATATGTAATACATAGTTTGTTTAAAGTATAAATATTAATACATTTGTAACAATTACTCAGATACATCTTTAAAAGGAATTGTACTAGTGTTTACTTTTTATTAATTGTTAAATTTAATGGCAAATGCACGTCTTGTAAATTAGATCAATCGCGGGTTCCAATAACTCTCATAACAATAATCGCGGCACGTCATAAATCCCCAAAAACGAAATCGGAATTCTGAAAATTTTAAGATCCCAATTTCTTCTTGTATCATGATTGTTCGTTGTTTACGGGAATAAAGAACGAAAATCATAAAATCATGCGAAAATGTAAATGATAGCTACATGGAAAAATAAATACGATTAAAATTACTAATAAAAATAACATTAAAATGATATATTATTATTTAACTATTACTGTTTAATAATAAAGCACGAATTAAAATGTACATAAGTCGAATAAATAACAAATTAATCAAATGAATATGTAATAAAACGATAAAGTTTAACGATATGTTTTGAAAGTACATCATGATATTAGCATCGTATTAGCACAACTGTTATAGATAATAACGAAATGACTACAGAGTACAGACATATATTTATTTTACTTCTTTTTATTACTTTTTTTGGCCATAAATTTTTATTATCTTTTCCTTTGTAATACATTGGTCCAGCTATCGGAATAGTTGAGGAGGAGGGGGAGGGGGAACAGAATTTTAGAAATTCAGAATATTAAAATAAACGTCAGCTCCTCTCAGACATACGATTTTCTGAATTCTATGTTCCCTCTCTCTTTTTCCTTTATGAAAATTATTATCTTAAGGTCACAATCCTTAATTTCTAACGTTATCTAAGTAAACAAAAGATTGAATAAAATCAACTTGAAAAATTAACTAACAATAAGTCGCTTCAATCGACACGTCAAGAAAAAAAGAAGTTGACGAATAAAAATGAGATTTGTTTTTACTAGTCAAAAGATTTATTCTCTAGAAATTATACTATGTTACTGACTCAGTATCTTTATTGTACTTAACCGAAGCTTTGATGGAAAATTTAGATTACACATTTTTTATATAAATTACCAATATCATAAAATACTTGTAATTAAAGAATTCTCAAATCGTTTGATACAAGTCTGTGACATTCTCGATCTCAACCGAGGAATTTGGCAAATCTATTTTATCGATGAACATAATTCATCTACTGTTGACTGAAGCATCCAAATGTTCCTAGCTTTTTGTCATCTGGCGAGATACTTACTGACGTTCGAATTTTTAATTTTTTTTTATATTCTTTTATTTTTTTATATTTTGACACTTCATTGAAGTTTTTTAAATTTTGTATCCGCTATTCTTTATTCATTAATGTAAAATTGTATTTCTGCGTTGCGACACTGAAGAAGGCCCTGTAAGCCGAAACGTCAATTATATTAATTTAAATTTATTTTAATTATAGCTCGATAAGCCATGACATTGTGTTAATACTTTATGTAATCGTTCGTAAAATATTATCATTTATGTTGCTTTTAGATATAAACAAAAATAAAATATCTCTAATAAAAAAATGTTTATTAATCTTTATTTAAAATATTGCTAAAACTGCTAAGGTTAATAAATCTTGTTATTGTAGATACTTTTTTATTAGATGTTCAGGAGAAAAAAAGAGAAATGATGAAAAGTAAAGTTTAAAAAACAAAAATAAGTACAATAAAAATATCGAATCAGCTTTGTGTCCTACGTATTCTAATTTTCTCTCTGTATTCCATTTTTCTCTCCAACATCCTACAGAGAACAGAGCTACGACTGGAGAAACGACGCGCTTGTTATATCATACCGACTTAAACGATCCTCCAGCACGTGGCAAGCATCATGCGTCTGATGATTGGCAAACTTCCCGGAATCGTAACAGTTTCAAAAGGAGAGAAACACGATAGTAAAAGAAAAAGGAGAGAAGAAAATGAAAGAGGGGAGCACGAGATATCAACATCAGACTGTTCTACTTCGGTGATAAGCAAGCCGATCGCGACGTCGTCGGCGCCCGGCGGTCGGACGTAAACTAAAAAGGCGAATGAAACGAGACGCCTGTTTCAGCGGGACGGGACGACGGGACAGACCAAAAAGTTCCAAGCTCTAAAGAACGCGGCACTAGGCGCCGATGACGCGTATAAAAACGTTTTAAGAAGATCCTAAAGACGTCTGTTTTACCGATAAAACTTAAATTTTATATAACAATTACTTTTTTTACATGAAAATCCTTTTTTATTTGAAAATCCTTTTCCAGAATTAAAATACGCACACAAAGAAAAGACACGTTCAATATGACTCGTCTACCTTTCAGAGGACCCGCGTTTTCTGTCTGGTATTTTGGTGTAAAATTAAACAAATGTATATTTAATTAAATGTGTAAAAATATATATAATATTAGGTTTTCCCATAAGTTTTTTCGTTTTAGTAATAAAGAAAAAATATACAATAATTTGTGTTATATGAGAATTTATTGAATTTTATATGATCCATTCTAATCTATTACCTTTCTCCGGCTCTCCGGAAGTCTCATAATCTTCCCAAAACTTCTGAGATTTGTTAGTAAAATATTGATCAAGGTGCATTTTTATATCATTTATTGAATTAAATACTTTACCACGAAGAAAATTTTTTAATGAAAGAAATAAATAATAATCGAAAAGGACAATATCCGGAGAGTATGGAGGTAGAACATCCCAGGCAAATGTACCCAGTCAATAATCGCTCCCTTCAGTTTATTTAATTAACAACAGTCGAATTGATCGTTTGATGGTGTGTCCGTAGGCTTTCTATTATTACTCATAGTGGTGGATTTGGAAGGGATAGCGTTAAAAAGATTATCACTCGGAATCGTTCTATTTCAGATATGTGGATGACATATTAATGGCTCCTTTCAATAAGATAGATCACATATTGGAAGTTTTTAACTCCTTAGATGAACATCTTAAGTTTACGATTGAAACAGAAAATAACAATTAAACTTTTTGAATATAAAATTAATTAGAGAAGAACATTCAATTAAATTTGATTTATTCCATAAAGCCACAGTTTTAGGTGGATACCTTAATTATAATTCACAACATCCTATTGAATATAAAAAAAAGAATAATTTATGAAATGTTAGACAAAACTATTTTACTAACACATCCGGATTATGATGAAAAAAACTTAAAAGATAGCATCAACATTTTATTAAATGATAGCTACCTACTAGATTTCATATTTAACACGATTAATAAAAGAATAAAATATCATATTTATAAAAATAACGATAATAATAAAGATAAGTTTAATAAATGTGAATTCATCAAATAAAAAAGGGTTTCACAATACCATTTGTAAAAGGTTGTTCTAGAGAGTTTTCAACTATATCCAAAAAGTTCAAGTTACAACCAGCTTATACTATTCTTAAAAACTAAACACAATTGCAAAAGATAAACTGGCTAATATGTCAAAATGTGACGTAGTCTATAAGATCAATTGTCGGGATTGCGAAGCCACGTACGATCAAGCAAAAAGATAACTCAAAACTAGAATTCAAGAACATTTAAAAATGTTTGTCAGTAATATCGGATCATAGACTGACAAAAAAACATGAATTCGAATGAGAAAGCATAAAAATCTTTTGTGAGATACTGTACCATCATATATGAAGAAAAAAAAAACTGAAATGATATATATATATATATATATGAGCTTTGCGGACATTAAGTGGAATATACCAATAGAAATTGTCATTTGTCTGATTTTGTGAGACGTATATTACTAAAAACAAGGGCGGAATGAGATGTGAAATACTGAGGCAAATGGCCGTGTGTTTAGCGGACACAATAGTTGCGTGAGCGTAATTATAACTGCCTGTAATTGGAATAGGTCTTTAGATTTAGGATAAATCTAAAAGAATATACAATAGCAACAAGGAAATATAAAGAATGGCTTCGATCAATTTTTACAAATGTTTTTACGCTATTTCATTTTATTTTATCCAAATTTTCTTTATTTGCAAATGGCATGCAAGAAACTTCAACATGTATCTCGCTTATAACGATTCTGTATGACTGCGGCGATTACTCAGGAGCAGTGTTGGATAGTATCTCTATACATAATGTATTTACATACGCATGTACAGAGACATATTTTGTATGTCGAACCTGTATCTGAAGTACAATTAAATTTGAGTATTTGTATTTGTAGCTAGATATAAAACACAGTATCTGAACTGATTTTCAGATACATTTTCAGATACATTTCCTCATGAGTAAAAGCACGATTCCATTATATGTGTGATAACATCATTAATCACTTAATGACCTGTGATTAAGGTCTGAACAAATATAAGTTTGGTTTCTAAAACTAATAACGAATAATGTCTGAAAAGCAATAATAAATTAAAATACAAAGTCTATTATATTAAAAGAGCAATGTTAAGATGACTGATAAACAAAAACATATTTTATTATTCTATGATGACATTTTTACAAAACGTTTCGAGCTTTACTTACACTCTAAATCTGTAACAATGAAATTTCACTGCATTAAATTGAAGTTTCAATACAGACATTAGTGGCAATTGCGCCAATGTTACTATCTAATCGTGAAACATTTACTCCAAAAAGGAGTGAATTTGAAAGTTAGAATAATAACAGAATAATGTCATTCCAAATTCAGATAACAAAGCCTACAGAGACAATTTTGAACAGAGCATGCTATCAATTTATTAACCTATTAACTTTATTTTTAATTAATATTATTTTATTTTTAATTATTTTATTCTGTCTCTTATGTTTATGTTATGCACTATGTCGCTAAATTCACTTCTTGCAATAACATGCAATGCAACTTGCAATGTTTTATCAACTAATGCTAAACCACTTCGATTAATCAAATGAAATAGTTCACTCTTTTATGTAAGAATAGACAGACTAACTTCAAAGCAGTGAAAATCCATACTTAAAGCAATGATTTTGCTACTCACTTGTGTTAACAGTAAAATTTTCTTTGCTACAAATTTAGAGTGTAGCTTTCCTCAGCCGTGTATAACTTCAATTAACTTTCTATGTCTTAAAATGTAGTTGAAATATTTATTAAGATATAGAAAGTTAATTGAATTTATACACGGCTGAGAGGAGGCTAAGTAAACCTCAAAACATTCTGTAAAAATGTCATCATAGAATAACAGTATTTTTATTTATCGGTCATTTTAATATTGCTCGTTTAATATATTGTAATAGACCCTGTATTTTAATTTGTTGTAACTTAGCAGTTTATACGAGTGTGTAATAAAAACTTTTAATGTCTGGAAAGTCTTATTGTAAATTATTTTACGATAATTGTAAGTTTTTGCGATTTTATTTTCGCTTGCCGAGTTTTCGTATCATGTTAAGTGGAGTAATAATATCAGGATTAAAAATAATAAAATTTATTCTGACTCAAAATTTTTTAGAAAATAAATTGTTAAAGAAAAAGGCTGAGTCAAAGCTGGTTGTTAATTGTTAATAATTAATCAATACTCCAAATCCGATCACTGTAAATATTTAAAATTCAAACGTTTCAACCTTCATTAGGTCATCAGTGTAACACATAAAAATTACAATTAAAAAATACAAACGTTTCAACCTTCATTAGGTCTTCAGTGTAATACATAAAAATTACAATTAAAAAATAAAAATAAAAATAATAAGGTCGCAATATCAGTTATGTAATAATTACATGTTTAAATACAAAAATTGAATAAAAATTGTCACATGATTAAATATTTAAAAATGTTCAAATATAATGATGTTACAGGTAATAGGAAAGGAGATCTCCGAAATCAATCTTTTGTTATATGAAAAAATTAAAGATAGTACCATTTGGATTAAGTAAATAATAATAAAGATAGTATCACTTAGGTTTTATTTTTTATTTTGACAGTAAAATTTAACTTAGCGCCACAGTTGTTGATATCAAATCTTTTATACAAATGATACATATCAGATTAATATTCATTATTTACTTAATTTGGCATGGTATAAAGAAATGGGATTTAACTTGGCGCCAGATCTTGATATCAAATCTTTTATAGGAATAACACATATCATTAAAGTTAATATTATTTATTTAATTGGTATCCGAATTACATGGAATTTAATTTGCGTCAATTGTGGATATCAAATTTTTTTTTACGAATAATACATAAAATTTTGAGGAATTTCACTTAGAACCAATTTTATTAAATCTTGTATACGAATATCATTGCAGTTAAGTAAATAACAAGAGACAGTACATTTATGTTTTAATTTGATAGAATTTAATTTGATTAGTTAAGATTGTAGCATCTGAATTTTAATTTTTTATTTGATACATTCATTTTTTTCTTACTTGAGTTGGAACAAGATCTTCAATAAAAATATCCTTGAAGAAAAATTAAAATTACTTAGTGTGTTTTATTTTTTAATTTGATAGAACTTAACCGTCTAGCAGATTGGTAGTCTTCTATGGGAAGGCTTTGTGATTGGTCAGCACTAATTGCACATTCCGGAAATTCCGCTCCATAGGACATAGGAAAACACATTTTAGCGGAACGGAATTGGCTGAAATCACGAGTTCTGTCAATTCCGCACCAAGGGACCATATCCTCAGGGTGCGCTCCCATGGGATGTGGAACTACTGATATGCGGAACTGCGAAACGTTCATGATTGGTCGTGGTTTCATTCCGTCGATTCCGCCGATTCTGTTACGCAAATTTATTGGCCGCAGCACAGACTTTTGCATAACGCATAATGCATAGTGCATAAGGGAATCAACCAATCACAGAATTCTTTTCTATGGGATGGGAGAAAGGGGAAGATTCTGATTAGTTGATTCGCTTACTCACTATGTGTTATGCGTCATACAAAAGTCTGTGCTGCGGCCTTATTTCTTTTGCAAATTCCGCCGATGCTTGCATGTATAACCGGTCACAGAAAGGTTGCAACATTTCTTTTTTGATGGGTTTCAGAATGCAGCTTATTCACCGAGCGATTGGTTCTTATTTGTAGATCCATGAGTAAGAACCAATCACTCGGAGAGCAAGCTGGGTTCCGAAACCCATCAAAGAAAAAGTGTTGCAACCTTTTTGTGATCAGCTGTACATGTATAACATATACTCATAAAAACTAACTTTATTAAGTTGATTTAAACGGAGAAAATTATCTCCTAGCGCATAGTTAGGCTCTGCATACAATAGATGGAATAAGAAATTAGAAATAAAGAATTTTAACTTATCAGAAATCGGATACATCGGATTACAGGGTTTCTGATAAGTTGAAATCGTTAATTTTTTATTCCTTCTACTCCTTAATCAACATGCTGAGGCGTGCTCGGATTCCCATCTGTGTGTTTTCCGGATGCTATGTCATCCTTATTTAACATTCGATAAATAACAAGAATAGAGTGATATCTGGGTAGCACTCGGGTGGGCACTCACATCTGAACTCGGGTGACAATCCTAAAGGTAATTAATTAAGTCTCCAGATAAATAGGGAGATCAATATGATCAGAACATAAATGTCGTATATATATATATATAGTATACAGAAAGGCAAAAATGCAAATCAAAATTAAAATGAGTACACAAAACACAGTCGGCAATGTTCCTGTGTATGTATATGTGATTTCCGATCCGCAGGATTTCATTTTCCTATGTTCCATTGAGCGGAACTTGCGGATGTGGAATCAATGCGAGCCGCTATTCCGATAGATCTAAAGCAGAGAAATGAAAATTTTACTGCAGTGTATGCTTGCAATATTTCATCGCTGTGACCAACTTCTTAATCTGAATAGTCATCGACTTCAATGACTAATGGTTCATGAGGCAGAGCGACACTTTTTTTTATCAAACTTTTACTTATTTTTATGCGAAAACGCTTGGATGTATTTTCTTATTAAACCTTTATTAAACCGTTATTAAACCCGATTAAGAGTGCCGCATAAATATGGTCATAGTTCCTCAACGACAATCTCAATATTATTTGGATAACCTCGACATTTAATTACGCGAAAATACATCGGCTAAAATTTTTATCAATATTTGAAGTAACCGGAATTCAATATTACATACAGCTTTAGCCACAATCGCACTTATTTAACTCCTCCGCAATCGCATGACCGTAACAATAACGTCAATAGCTTCAACTTATAATCTCTGCAGAGTGAAGAATGTGTAAAATGTGCAGAACCATCGCAGCGCTTGCAACGCTCGCTGACCATGTGTGATGTGACCATTGCTAGCGCCACATTTGCCTCTTGCGCCAAAACTTCCAAAAGGACATTTCTCCCACTCCGTAGCGGCGATGACGACATTTCTTAATTTTTTCTTAATAAAAGTTTCAGATTCATATTTTGCATTGCAATATCTCCGCTCGTAGAAAAAAAATAAACACTTTCATTATATATTCCGAGCGGTCGCAATCGATTGAGTACACTCAGAACTTGATCGGTTCAGCCCTTATTAAGATCCGATAATCTCGATCTGGCGCAATTCGCCGGCTCGCGTAAGTAGCCACGGCAATGTCGCTGCGCTTAGCGCCGAGACACTACTAGTGTCTCCAGAAAAAAATTTATAAAATAGGTGCAATGCACGAGTTAATTCGTCGAACTATAAATTGTCGGAATTAATGCATGAGTCATACTTTCGATAGAAATTATCAGAAATTATAAGATGATGTAATAAGACCGAAGCGAGAAGATGTTTATCTCGGCCGAGCCATCTTATACGATTGATAAAATTCGACAAAGAACAGAAACCTAGACTAGATGTTTGTAATTTATAGGCCGGTATTCATAGACAGATCTTATATTCAAGACATTAAGAAGTCACGAAACAATCAGAAGACTGCATTAGCGTCTTAAGACATTACTTAAGATGGTCTTGAAATAAGATTCGACTATGAATACTAGCCTAGGTAATATTATAGAAAAATGATATAAAGTCTTTAGTGATCATAAAGCTTTTCTTACCTACACTAACTGGCAAAAATAAAATCACCTTATCTTTATAAAATAAAGTCACTTTAAAAAATGATTTGCTTCATCAAGTAAAAAAAATATTTATTATAAATTTTGATAATTATCGATAAGGGCCTTTTTCAGATTTTGATATTTTTTTGTCGTAATCTTGATAGAAATCTTTGTTGTGACTCTGAGAATCAATCAGAAGAGATCCCAAAATTTATATATAATTTATATATTTTAAATAATTTAGTAAAAGTTTAGATTAGGGGAACTCAAAAAAACTCTGATAACTTGACATAAAGGTCATAACCGATGGCCTTCGACAGTTTTAGTCGTCCGTTCGTTTTTTATTAAAAAGTTAACAAAAAAACTAATAAATAAAACGTAATTTTTGAATATAAAATGACATTCACTATATATTCTACTGTATATTCTGTTATATAATTTACATTTCCATGTCCGACTTTCCACGAAGCGAGATCTACTTTACACTTCTATTTAGACCGGAATCAGACTATGCATTGAAGATTGAGATTGAAGATTAAAAATTGAAATTTCACCAATGAGGACAAAAAAATTTTGACTCCTTTTGTTCTGATTGGTCAAACTTCAATCTTATTCTTCAATGCGTAGTCTGATTCCGGCCTTAGGGATGTCCGACTTCTCATTTGAAACGAGGTTCATCTGATACTTTCCTTTGCCTAGAAAGGGATAGACCTCGTATGGAAAATCATGCAAGAAGAATTAAGATTTGGGGCAATATATACAGCAGAAATAAAATGTTATTTAAAAAAATTTTTTATTAATAACTTTTTAATGAATAATGAGCGACGACTAAAATCTGTTAGAAGTTTCTCAGTCATGAGTTTGACAACATATGTTAAAGTTAAAATCATCGGAACGAAGTTCCCTAATCTGAACTTTCACCAATACTTTTTTAAAAATAGATAGGTTACATATTTTTGGACTTCGATTATCATTATGTCGGAGTCACAAAGATTTCTATCAAGATTATGATATTTAAAAAAATATCAAATTCGGAAAAAGTCCAATTGGCGATAATTACCATTTAACGTATAATATTATCGATCCAACGCAACTCGTCGGCTTGCGTAAAGGAGCACGACAGTATCTTGCGCCATAATGCACTTATTTTAGCACTGAGACACTACTGTGTCTTCAGATCATCAGTCATTTCTAAAAAAAATTACATATTTAAGTGTGACAAAATAAGAGCTAATGTAATATAGTAGTTTAATTTGAGAAAACATCAATATAATATTAATTAATAGTTAATATGACTTTCTTTAGCTTCAATAACTTTTAAGGCCCAATTTCACAATATATATGATTATCTAAAGATTATCAAAGTAACCAAGAAATTCAGTGAATCAATTTCAGTGATGAATCTATTACCTTAAGTAACCTTTATACTTAAGTAATATATTGTGAAAACGGGCCTAAGTCTTCTTGGTATATTTTCAATTAAATTTTCCAATTGTGTTTTCAAATTCTTCTATGTCAATTGTAATGTTTCAAAACAGGAGGTCTTATTAATTATTTCATATTTGTCAACTATTATCCAGAATTGCCCACAGATTTTCAATGAGATTTAAATTTGGAGATTGCGTAGGCCATTCGAGTTATTTGATGTGATAATAACGGAAAGAGCTTTTCTTTCCTGCATATTTTGGATCGTTATCTTACTGAAAAATAAAATTATCTTCTAACCCGAGCTTTAACAAAAATTTCCAAATTTTCATTAATTACATTAATATAAACATCTGCTGTCATAATCTCATCAATTTTGACAAGATTTCCTATTATTGTCCACGAGAAATGCTTCTTCTAATCCGCTTCTTTTGCTTCAAACTCGAAATTTAGTTAAAATATGGAGAAAATATGAAGAAAGCTTTAAAATTATCATATTAAGAAAACTGTAAAACATGATAGAGGAAATATTATGATTTGGAGGTGTTTCTCATGAGCAGGAATAGGAATTTTTTTCAAAGTTGATAGGATTATGACGGCAATGTATTCATACCGATATGATTAATGAAAATTTAAAGGAATCTAGGTTAAAGCTTGGGCTAGAAAATAATTAATTATTTTTTAATAAGATAATGATTCAAAACACTCAGTAAAAAAAGAGTCAAATTTTTATTCATTTCTACCATATCAAATATTCAAATGGCCTCCACAATCTTCAAATTTAAATATTGAAGATCTATGGACAATTTTGGATAATAAGATTGATAAATGTAGAATAACTAATAAGAACTCCTGTATTAAAGCACTAAAACTGGCATGGAAAAATATCTGGACACACATTTACAAAATTTAATTAAAAATATTCCAAAGATTAGGAAAAGTTATGTTGAAGCTAAACGAAGCTATATTAATTATTAATTAGAGAATTATATTGTTTTCTAAAATTAAAATGCTATATTATCCTTTTTATTTTGTCGCAAATATATAATCTTTTAGAAATAAATATAGCATTATACATTACAACTAATGAAATTGATTCTTTTTTAAATTACAATCGTTTAATTAATGAATAAATTTTAAATTTTAGTACAAAAAGTTTATAACATAAATATTTGTTTAAACTTCATAAAACAAATTAGTTTTATAGATAAGATGACTTTTTTTATCAATCACCGTAAATCAGTATTTTGTAACTGAAAGACGATTGACTGAGAAATTCGAGCACCTCTTATTGCATTCATCTAATTGTAAATATAATCCAGCTAATCGACCTATTGACTGACTGACCTACTTATTGGAGCACATGAACATCTGTGGAAATTATACACGAGTTGCGCGACGATACAATCGATTTACGGCTTAATCTCCATCTCCATCTCCACTATATTACACAAGATTTGCAGTTTTCGACGCCGCAAAAAACTCCGCGGTCATCTCGGCCTTAATCGATGACTGGTCGTGACGTATCATTGACGCAGGGATCAACGATAACACGCCAGCCAGCCGACATACTGACATGCGCCAATATGCATCGGAAAGGTGAAAATTCTGCCCTGCGTGTTTCGCTCCGCATTTGACATTTTTCTGCTTCTCCTTTTCTTCTTCTGAATTGTCGATGTTCAACTCTCAGGGATCTACGATATCGCGGTTTATCACAATTTATCAGGTTTACCGTTCGGGGAATACGCCTCGAGTGCATTGATAATCGATGGTTACGTTTCGCATCCTCGTATGAAGAATGTAAATCATGATGGAACTTCCACCATGTTCAGTACTATAACCGCTCACTGAACGCTCTTGCATCTAATTGGCATATTCCGTTAGATCTAAAAATATGGACTAATAAAATGCAAGAGCTCACTGAGCGCTTAGTGAATGCACCCATTGGTTGCGTTCGGAGAGTGTCCTGTCAACGCTATTTGTGTCATATCATCCTTGTTTTACATTTAGTGGACGATGGAAGATAAGCACAGACTTTTGCATAACGCATAAAGCCGGTTCTACATTTAGTTGCAAGCCGATCGCAAGTTTGTTGCGACAGCCAATCTGAAACGTTGATTTCAAAATGCAAGCTTCAAATTGGCTGTCGCAACAAACTTAGGATCAGCTTGCAACTAAAGTAGAACCGGCTTTATGGATAGTGCATAAGTGAATCAATTAATCAGAATCTCCCTTCCTTCTATTCCATAAAAAAAAAGAATTTCAATTGATTGATTCCCTTATGCACTATGCATTATGCAAGAGTCTGTACCGCGGCCAATAGAATAACACAAGTATATCGACATATTAGATGTATTCGTTTAAACAGTGGCTAGCGCATCCACTGCTTTCTCATCATACGTGTAGTCACATGACCTAAATTGATCGAACAGACCTCTGCATGAATAGCTGCTCGGTATCGTATCTTCCAATAAAAAACCGGATGAAGCTAAGAACTGTTTACAATGTAAGTAAAGAGAATGGGTCGTAATTAGTTGAAAATCGAGACTTTACAAATAATTATAATTCAAAAGGTATGTATTTTTAGATTAATCTAATCGTAAATATGAATTAGCAAACTTTATAACGTTTCTACTACATATCTCACTTCGCATTATTTTTATTCTACTAGGATCGATTTTCACAAGTTTTTTGTCCTTTTTACTTAATATTTTGATATATGAAATTCATTTTCAGCAATATACAATCAACTATTAGCTGGCGATATTACGAACAGCAAGATATCCAATTTATGAAGGCGAGGACTAGAATAAGTATAAAAGAGAGTAGCGCCAATGCATGTGCCTAAAGTTGGAAACAGGGATGGGCAAAATATTCAAAAAATTATATTTAAAGACAAAATATAAAATACTCTTAATAAAATAAAAATATATTTGTAAATGTTAAATATGTATTTTAAACACATATTGTATTTCAAACACTGCCCACTGGCTGAGACATAACGCTAGACGTTGTTGTTCATCAAATGTAAACAAAAATAATATGAGATAAGATGACAAAGATAAGATAAGATGATGCACTATGCACATCATGCGTGAGATAAAACGCATTAAATTGAGTCAATAATAATGTGTCAATAATGATTTTAACTTTAATCAAAAAATTTTTTATATTATTTAAATGTATTTACAAATTTAAAATACAAAATATTAAAAAAAAAAGGTATTTAAATACAAAATACTCTAAAAAAAGTATTCAAATACGAAATACATTTTACACAATATAGTTATGTTTGTATACGATAAAGTATTCTCGTAATAAAGTATGCATGTGTGTGTGTGTGCGCGTGCATATATTATTAAATTACAACTTTACATTAAATTGCAATAGTTGCTAGAAAATTACCCTCATTCCTTCTATTTTTTCTGATTTCTGTGGCGTAAATCCCAGCACAGTGTATTTGCCGGAGTTACTCTAATTGAAGTTGTAACTTCAAATGAGAAGTTTATTTCTTGTCATGAAAAAAAAGAATTGATATTTTCTTTATTATACTTTGCTAGCAAATATTAAAATTTTTTTTCTTTTTTCAATTTACTTTATTGAAAATTTGTTCTCTTTTTGTAGATATTGTACTTTGGTTTCAAAACGCCGATTTATTATATGTAAAGAACTCTTGAACATTAAAATTTTACGTATCCATTTTGAACATAAACATAAAACTCAATATTATGAATATGTCGAAATTGATTGTCAGAATAGAAAATTTGATACTTTTATATCATTAAAAAGGTATTTAAATTTGTATCATAATATTCAAGAGCCACAAAAATCTATAAGTCACAATAAAACAAGACTAGAAAGTAGTGAGCAAGATCATATGCACAATGTATAATTACAATGATAATTCCTTCGAAACTTCTAACTCCGAAAATTTATATCATTGATTCACGATAACGATGACATGCAAAATCATACAATCGATAAAGTTATTTCTTTCTTTGCAAAGCTTTTATCAAATTAAGTCCTTTCACGAAAATATGTTCAAAATCTGTATCTGATTGTCTTGGAAAAATTGAATATTATGTAATATTCTTAAATAATATCTTAACGTCAGACAATAACAACTGCTAAAATGAAATTCAAACAATTTGTAAAGATTATAAAGATTCTTTCACTGTCAACGGAGCATTGCAGAATAAAATATTTTACAAAAAGTGGACAATACGTGGCTCCACAATTATATATAATTGGACGTAACACTGAACAACGCGCCAATAAGACTGAACAATTTATTTCTTTAAGACAAATGTTACAGCTTTTTTTCAAAATTCCTAATATTGTACTTTAAATGATATATTTCCACATATAAATTCTTTAAAAAAATAATACAGATCGAATAAGTAATTATGTACAAACTGATATGTAGAAAAACAAGTTATCATTTTATAAACCAAATGGAGACTGTCTGATGTAACTGGGAGCTTTTGGTATACTATCACTAATCAATTTATGTAAAAAAAGAGAAAAATAATATAATGGACTGTTGACAGATGAAACAATCACTCTCAACGAGTTACCATCTTTAAAAAACAGAAATAGGGTCTTAATAGACAAAATGATACTGAATCTTTACCTGAAACCTACTCACAGATTATCCAATCTCTTTCTCCTTTGTAATTGCTTTCCTTCCTTTATCTATCTTTTTCTCTCCCTACTTTCTCTCCCCTCTACTTTATTTTCTCCTTATGTTCCCCTTCTTTTTTAGTTTTCCATTTGAATCTTTCTGTCTTTACATGTCATATTTCACTTTATCTCTTAGCTTCTTAGAGAGATGATCAATTTTGATTCCCGTCGCATTGTCTAATTGATAATATATCAATTCGACACACGTACTAAGGTATTTATTCTTATTTTATTATACTAAACTCATTATAGATATACAACGAATGACGGTTTCTTACTCTTTCTCTATCGACATTAATAATTCTTTTGTACATGTCTCATAATATCAAAAATAACTTTCGCCTCTTTCTATTAAATTATTTTTAAATTAATAGAAAGAGGCGAAAGTTATTTTTATTAATTGCGATCTTGTTTTTGCCTTTTCTTTATTATTTGCGACTCGATTGTACTTTTCTTATTATTTTTATTTATTCCGTTTGTTAATTTATTATTACAATTTGTACTTGCTAACAGAAACATGTTCGTCCTTTTGCACACGCACATTTCGGAGGAACACATTGGTGTCAACTACAATCGTTTATTTGGTTTTCTCTCAATTTGGAGTGAGTTTTATAGTTGATATTGCGTCCTTATGCGGATTTTTATTTAATTTATATATATTTTATCTACGTTATATCCATTTTTATTTTGTCTTCACATTGAAAATGATCCAAAAGGGATCGGAACGATTTGTTCTTGTTCACTTACTGATTTTTAAATTATATTTCACGTTTTTTTAATTTCATGACATTGTTTATTTTATTTTTTAACCGTTTAATGTAGATTGTTATTTTTAATGTAGAATGTTATTTTGTTGTTTGATTTTTAGGCTCGTAGCCCTTTATTCTTTCATTTATGTAAGTAATAAAGATGTACAAATGAAATTATATAACAAACGATTTGATAGGTATTACTTAGGAAACTTTTTGCAAGTACAGCTATTTCAAAGAATGCGACATTTATGGTTCGAAGAATGCGGGAACGTTCTTAAGGTTGGAAAAAGATTCAACTGCATAAATTCTTATAAAATAATAGCTTTAATTCTGATTTTCTTCGAAAATAAAAAAAAAGATTAAAAAAATAACTTCCCTACAATATATATCTAAATGCTTCATTCGATTATGAAAACATAGAAAATAACGTACGAATGTATATAAAAGTGATTATGACTCAGTTTACGCTTTCAGGTCGATCATGAAACTTGGAAGTAAAGCAAATTGGAGAAACGCGCTATATTTTCTAATAAAATATTCCGAGTATCGCATAGAGCCGCTTTTATCTTACTACAAATCAGTCCGTGAGTGGCAACATGAAATTGAATGTCACAGGATTCCAGTTGGCTGGGATTGAAATGAATCGAGTAGCTAGAGTAGTTTTTCCATGTAGAAAACCCGCATCTGTGTTTTCTTTTACTGTATTTAAGAATGACACCGATTACTTAGTTATATTCTGGAGTCCGGTATGACTAAGTGATCATTTGCTAGCGATAGCTTGAGTGTTGTCACAGGTTTGTTGTCTCAGTATTTAATTCTTGTCTCGAACCCAAACCTTCATTCGTAAAAATGTCGAATTCTTCTCGATTTGCAAGAGCATTACGGACATCGTTCAGCGTAATAAGTTTGGGACATCTACAACGGGCAATACAAATTAATGAGATACATAAGTTGTTATTTACAAAATGCAATAAAAATACAAAAAGTAAGTATAAGTACTCATTTCCATTATTTCTTTCCCAAGCTCTTGCCAATGACGATCGAGTGAGATCTTCCACGAAACATTCGACAACCTAAACACAGTAACAATGCAATTTTTATTCTATAATAACAGTGACAGTGCAATTTTTATTCTAATACAAAAGTGAATATAATTTATATCAGAAATATTTACCTGCATTATTACGCGACTAGCTGCACAATATAGAACACCAGGAATAATCTCCTCCGGTTCGATTTTAATGCCAATTTCTTGCGCAGTGTCGCACACGAAATTATGGAACGGTAGCAAATTTTCATCAAGTTCAATCGGTATTAATGTAGAATCGGTTGAATAATTGCTATTCTTATTACTACCGTTTTTTCTTCGATCGATTGTAATTCTGCGCGGACATTCTTTAATACTTTCAACATCAATTTCTTCATCATTGATATAATTATCTGACTGACGATTAGGCTCTTGCTGGCAAGTTTGCAACCATTTTTGCAACGTAATTGGTTCCGTATATGTAGGTACAATCATGGTGGCTGTCATGGTATCCGGTAGTTTTTTCGTATCACTTGTTGCTGCTGTTTCCTGAACGCTGAAGACACTTTGGTTCGGTGTATAGCCGTGCAGTCTCGCCCATAGCATAATCTCCTTGATGCTCCACAATTGATCACTTAAGATCAGCTTCATTTGTAGAAAGCTTCTAATCATCTTTGCGCGGTACCACTCTATGGCTCGTTGCTTTCCGACGTTGTACGACAAGTATTCCTCTTTGCTGTAACACGCATAAGGATGCAACCGTCTATAATCGGGATCGCGAACGTCTTGTGTAACAATCGGCAATCGACGTATGATAAATCGTATCAATGCCTCCACATCGGCAATATTCGCGGTATCAATCGACTGGAGAACCGCTTCATACAGACCCTTTTTGCTCTGGATTTTGAATTTGTCTTTACCCAGCGTGATCTTCGTCCGCTGTACAATGGTCTTATCCTCCGATTTTGCGCACGATACGAACTCTTGCTTGCCTCCTATTGCCTCGGCGATGCTGTAATTGTATTGTGAATCGTGCGAGTCCACTATTTTCAGAATCGGCACGTTCTCGTTAACGTTCAGCAGCAGACTATTACTGTCTTTCAGTTTGAGTAGCGCTGTCTTTTTTTTGTTATTGTTAACGGTATCTTTCTGTTGTGCATTTGCCTGAATATTAGGCAGCTTCTTTAGAATGCTAACGCCCTGAGAAATAGGAACATTTAGTTTTGCGACGCTCGGAACAGAAACTTTCACACTATCGACAAACATCCTCAAGTTTTCTCTAGATTTTGATGGAATATTTGTGAAATCCACCGGTACCGATTTTTCATCCTTTAATAGAAGTATGTGCTTACTGCTTGATGCGATTATGTTCGGTGGTATGGAGATTTGCAGAGGTTTTAAATGCAAATTGCAGGTTTCCGAAGAATTTGCAGTTTTCTGTAAATTGTTGAAGCAATCGAGTGAATTACTGAACGATTTGCGAAAACCATTAATAGCCGTCACTGTATCATTAGTCGAAGAAGTTCCTAAAATTCTGAAAGTATCACTTTTTGAATTTTGTAAAGATTTGTCCGTATCGGATAATAGATCCTTTCGATTATTGTTCTCTTGGAATGCTGCATTTATTGACGTTACTTGTGAATCATTTATATTTATATTTGAAGATGCCAAAGACTGGTAATTACTGGAAGACTGAATATCACCATTAATTCTATGCGTGGAAACCATTATATCAGATGTTATCCTTTTGTTATTTTCAACTGTTGAATTAATCGATGTTTTGTTGTCATTTTCCGGAAAGTGTTCCACGGTCATGTTTCCTTCTCTTACTGTAAAATGACGAGAGTTGAAATACTGTTTGCAAAAATAATTATGATCGTGTTTAATATGACATATTGCTTCTCTATGTTTATCATTAGATATGTAAGTGTTTAGTGTGTCGTTAGATTTAGTTTTTATTCTTTCTGAATTTTTGATTAACATGAAATCTGATGGTGAATTATATTGTTCATGTACTTCCAAATCAGATATTTCTTTTTTTACTTGAATTTCGTTGAAAATGTTAAGTCGTGACATGTCCCTAAATTTCTCTGATTGTTTATCAATAGATTCAGAACTATCATTTAATTCTATTTTTACGAAGGTATCATTAATTGAAGATTCACGGTTATTATTCTGCTCGGAATTATGGGATTCAGCCGTATGAATCCACACGTCGACCAAAGTCTCAGAACCCAAAGTTTGCAGTCCTGTATAAGTACGATCCAATTTCAGATGATGAATTATATCCATGGGCTTATTTAAGGTATTCTTGAAGTGCAATTGCACTCTAAGAGGGAACTCGCCCCATCCTCGTCTGGACAAATGAAACGGGTACGATGTGACCTCAACGATGTCATTTGGATGATAGCTGGGATGCAGGAAAAACCTCACCTTGCTGACGAAAGCGCTGATGTTAGCTTTCTCGTCTTTGTCGCCACGCACATACATCGTCCACTTGTGACTAGACGCATCCTCTCGCCAATCCGGCGGGATCCACTTGGAAATATTGCCAACGACAATGCGTTTGCGGACCTTATGACTATTTCCGCGAGACGGACTCTTCTCAGGCAAGCTGCTCTTTGGTGGAACGTAACGAGGTATCTTGCGAGGTTGAAACTCTTCAGCCAGCATTTTTCGCTTTTTACCTTGTAACGCATTATTACTCTTGTTTGCATCTTCTTCGATTTTAAGTATGTTATTAAGCGTGGTACTTGCGTCCGACGTGAAAGATTTGTCATCATACAAAAATCGGGGATCGGTAGACGTTGATGGTACTGCGAGATCTGTGTAACCAACGAATTTAGGACTCTTTCCAAGCAATGTTTTAATTGCAGGATGAATTCTCGTCTGTTTTGTTTCCACAGCTTGGGAAATTTGACACTGCTTGCGATTGTAAAAATTAGTAATTATAATGTAACGCAACAGATGAAAAATCTTCAGAGCTTTGTGTAATCTGTCCTGTATCTGCAAAATTTCCTTCTCCTTCAAATCAATTTCCAGTGAAAATTCCTTTTCTATGATTGCAGTTATCTTTTTTGCAGTAGTGTTCCTTGCTAAAAAAAAAAAGAAAAAAGAAAAAAGTATTATTTAGACATGATCGTAAAATATTCTTAATAATAATAAACGATTTATTAAAATCCTATAATGTAAATGCACAAGTAAGAGTTAAAAGCTTATAACAGTTGAAGTTGAATCTTTGATGCTTAAATAAGGTATGCAGTATAATGCCCTCACCTCTGATTTTCCCACAATTTTGTAAATTTGTATATTTTTGCATAGAATTCTGAGAAGGAAAATCGTCGCTCAAATCAAAACTTTTTTTTGATGTTGATAAGATGGAAAATAACAATTTAATAATACTTAACTGCTGCGTATGCTAATTAATGTTGTTATTCATAAATTAAATATGATTAAAATAACTTATTAACCTCATGATGGTATTCTACCATTGTTAACCTAATGTTGTCATTAATGTTGTCACTTATTTAGTAATAATATCGTATTAATAATATCAGTTCAGTTATAAATTAAATATTATTAAATATAATTAAATATTATAATAAAATTTAGTCAAACAAGCAGAAAATATGCAGATATACATTTTGAATTAAAAATTATTATCTGCTATAGTTTAAATTATATAAGAAAATTCATATTTTTAACTAATTAATTAAAGCAGAGAATACGCAGATATGTATTTTAAATCAGAAACTATCTTCTGCTATACATTTATCTCCTGCTATGATTTAAGTCAGTTTAAAAATTAAAAGTAAAGAGTGGGCTAATGAGAGTAGCTTTGTAAACGTAGACAATAAACGAGATTGACCTTCGTTATTGTTGTGACTCCCACTGGATTTATTAACCATGTACAACAATTATTATACATATGTGATAGCTAGTAGGGTTGGTCTCGCCAAGGATTCAACTTATTTGTATTATGTGATTATTGCTAAAGATGACTCGAATGTGAATCGAAACATCGAAATTAAATTAATTGAAGACAATTTTACACATACAAATTTGCACAACGCTTACAGCGCTTTTCTCTCATTAGCCCACTCTTTATTTTTAATTTTTTGACATTTCGAAAATGCGTACAATTTTAAATTATTTAAGGTTGTCTTACTTTTTTAATTATACAGTTTATGATTCAAAATGTATATCTGTGCATATTCTGTGTTTTAATTAAAACACGAATTTTCTTATATAATTAAGTTACAATTTTCTTATATTGATATAATTAATTTATAACTGAACTAATGTCATTAATTCATAAATAACAGAAATAATGACAACAGGCTAAAAAAATATTTTAACCATATCTAATTAATAAATGACAACATTATTGAATAACGAGAGACAAAAATTGTTAGTTTTCTTTTCAGAAAGTTCTGAGAATGTTTTCAGAATTTATTCAGAATTTTTTAATACCGTAATTTTTTTTCTCATGTTGAAAAAAATAAGAAAATGCAGTACTAAAAAGTTGATAAAAAATTCTTAGAGTTTTATGAAAAGAAAATAAATGATTTTTGTCTCTTACAATTTTTCTGTAAAGTTAATAGTATTTGTATAAAAAATTATTGAAAATCAATATTCAGCAATTTTCAGTAATTAATATCTTGTTAACTATTGTGAAAATTGCACAATGGTAGAGGATTTTTCGACTCAGTTTAGTGCCATCTATCTTCCTGTGAATTATTGCTAGAGTCTTGCCGGACATCCGATATAATTATAAAATACAATTATGATATATATTATAATAATTATTATATTTATTATTATTACTATTATTTTAACCATTTAACTTATATATTAGAAACAAAGCTCTAAGGAATCGATAATGACGCATATGTAGTGCATATCGCATTTTCGGCACAGAACACTTTGACCGCCTATATCTCTAAAACTAGCCATAGGAGTCAAGTTGTACCCATTGAGATATTTGTTCAGAATAACGAGAACTACATAAAAAATTCAGCTAATTTGACCAAAAACACTTTTTCATATTTATACGAGATCTTTATAAAATTACAGGGAAATCGCAGGTGGGAGTGTTATATTGCATGTTTACCTTAAATCATTTCTATGTAAATTTATGTACTTTAGCACATATAAATATATAATCATTTGAACTGCACACTCATTTGGTTTTTCAGATTCAGAAACGCGCAACTGAAATACTGTAGTACTATCACAAATTAAATTAATAAAAAATTTAATAATTTGATGCTCTCAATCAGGGATCTTATTTGAGAATGTTAATGTGCTGAAAATCGGTTAATAAATTTATTGCGAAAAATATTACCTCGGCCGGGAGTCTAACCCAGATCTCTAGCATTCCATGCAAGCGTTCTAAGCTTTTAGACTAACCGAGATCCAACTTCATTAAGGCTTTAACTCTAACTTGTGTATTTTTAATAAGTTAAACATTGCGCCGCTATATAAATAAATCAAATGTAAGTAAAAAAATATGACTATCTTGATGTCTAATATTTAGGGGAAACCAGCGCATCATTTAGGGGAAACCAGGGTCACAAGATACTATCATCGATTGTTTAACATAATCTAGAATGTTTAAATTAATACTACTGGTACAATACGACTGTTACTTCGTTGCCCATACTTTTTATCTAGATGGCAATAATTCCATTGTATCGAAAAGCATTAATCAAATTAATGGTTGTCGTGTAATAGTAACTTTTTAACCGCATAAAAATGTTTTAATATTGTTTTTGTAGTAGAAGATACATGTACGAAGATAAGGTGTAAATTTCTGCGCATTTTTTCTTAACTTATTATGTTACAAATGATAATATAACATCTATTTTGTATAGTTTTCTATTAATGTATAATTAAATGTATAATTGAGGTACCATTGATCATACATTAATTATTCATAATGAAATACAGGGACAATACAGAAAATATATGTATACTAAAAAAGTAGTTTATTATTTACATATATTTACTTCTAAGCAAAATTAATTTTATTTTATCATAATAAATTTTTTATTTTACATTAATGGTTATTTCTCATTTGTTTTCTTATAATTTTCTATTTTATTATTTATTAATTATTAATTGTAATTATATTTTATTGTATCAGTGACTATGCTAAGAATGTGTAAGTTAATTGAAAATACTTTCCAACTTTCGTCCGTTATTTCTTACATAATCTTACTATTTTGTGATCTGTATGGGGCACCATGGATCATTTCTTAAAAAATGTTTTTATTTTTTTCTTAAAAACTAAATATTTAGTAAATATACTTATTAAATTTTAAAACTTATTTAATTTTATACATTTTAATTATTAAAAAAAAGATACAAAATTTTTATATTTAGATGCACTTTTAAGAGTTTGAATTTTTATGACTCATAGTGCCCCGGTCTCCCCTACATGTAAATTTTTTAATATATTTTCCAGTTATATAAACTTTCTGATTACTATCAGATAAATCAATACAATCATAAAATGAAGTTGAAATAATATCACAAAGTAAACTTGTCAATTTAATAATGTTGTTAATAACCATCTTAAAACATAACACAGAATTTATTCAAAAAATGTAATTGCAGCTAGAGTTTAAACTCGGAACCTTCCGAGTTTTAGGCATGACACATTAGTATAATCTATATAATAACAAATTTTTTTTTAACTATAATAGTAACAAGGCTCAATAAATTAAACAAACAAAAAGAAAGACAAAGGGCTACGAGCCTAAAACAATTATCATAAAATAAAAGAATTTTTTGAACAGTTAATAAATAAAACATGTCATCAAGTTAAAATATAAAATTTAATTTGACCGATAACAAGTAAAACAAAAACAAATCGATTTCGATCCCCGTTGGATCATTTTCAATGTGAACAAAAATAATAATGGAAATATTACATAGATAAAATATATAAAAATTAAAATTCGCTCTATCAAATATAAATTTCGCTCCAATATAAAATGAAAGTTATAAGGAAGTTGTAATCGACAACAAGGTATTCCTCTGGCTTGTGTATGTAGATTAAGAACGAACATGTTTCTGTTAGAAAGTACAAAATGTAATGTAAAATTACCACAGAGATAAATATATATCTCTGACATTAAGAAGAATACTGATTCTCCTACTGTCATAACTGATCATCGTATCTTGACCACAATTTTAGATAAAACGAGGTGAAAATTTTAGACTGCGAATCTTCGTATAATAAGAGACTCGTAGCCCTTTGTCTTTCTGTTTGTTTACATTTTTTTTAATTTACTAATATTACTAACGAGTATTCAAAATTTTTATTCACTTACATGCACTAATTCTGTAAGAAATCAATATGTGTAATAAATTAAGGTAATACTTAAGAAGAGTGACTTCCTTACCAATTTTGAAATTAGACTCATTCGATGCATTTTTGCACAAAATGAACAAATCTAGTAAAAAAAAATGTCGTTCTGCTCCATGCACTGAAATATTAAACGTTATAACTTAACGATTGATGCTGTTTTCTAATTAGGACACAGAACATTACACTGTGTTCCATTGTATAAGATACTTGTTAAAATGCAATTTAGTTTTATAGTGTAACACCAGAATTGTAGTCTTATTTTCTCTTCCATTCTTATTATTACGATTATTTAGCGTATCAATAATAAATTTATGATTTTTATTTAGACTTAAAACTAATATTAGGAACAAATATTAAGATTTCAACCTATCAGATACCAGCTACATTAGAATACACGATTTCTGATAGATTAAAACCTCAATATTTATTCCTATTCCTAATATTTCCTTCATTGTTCGTTTTAAGTTATAGTTTTTTTCTAAATTGGGCTATGTTCCAAAACATACGTTACTATATATTTCGAGTAAAATTTTCCTTAGAGAGAACGTTTTGAAATGTATCCTTGGCGATTTTTGAAAGTTTTATTACAAAATAAGTACGGCTACTAAATAACTTTTTGAAAAGATGGTAACATTGACATTTTACATGTTCATACTTAGCTTTTTTTTTACAGTGTCGAGCAGAGTAACACTATCATAGTTGGGATACTTTGTATAAGACACGGTGTTACACTGTATCATCTGTGTATGTGTTAAAAAACACCCAAGGTTAGGAAATCTATCATAATGTGAAGTACTGCGACATGAGCATGTATTGCGATCACTTTGCCATAAATCGAGCCATCTTAATGTAGGCAATGAAATATTTATTTAAAAAAAAACGTATGTTAAAAGTTTCTGCCCTGCTTTTGCTATATGTGAAAAGTTGGAAACTCACGTGGAATCGTTCACGGGTTTAAAATTTTCCACACAAAGCATAGTTCCACATAGGTTTCTAAATTTGCATCA
Source organism: Acromyrmex charruanus (assembly GCA_017607545.1). Taxonomy (NCBI): domain Eukaryota; kingdom Metazoa; phylum Arthropoda; class Insecta; order Hymenoptera; family Formicidae; genus Acromyrmex; species Acromyrmex charruanus. The sequence goes on from JAANIC010006522.1 coordinate 1,230,737, forward strand.
GACGTAAACTTGAAAATCTATGTAGAACTATGCTCGTGTGGAAAGTTGTAAATCTATGAGTGCATTCTGTTTCATGCATGATGTACACGATGCATCATTATCCTTGTTTTCCATCTGAATGTTAAACAAGGATAAATGATGCATCATGCACATCATGCATGAAACAGAATATATCCCATGAATGATTCCACACGAGTTTCCAACTTTTCATAGTAAGAGTATAGCAAGAGTAGAGCAAGATCTTTTAAAAAAATTTTTTTTTTGGCGAATATTTTATTGACTATGTTAACATAGCTTGATTTACCAAAGTGATCACAGTATATGATAGTGTCACAGTATTTCACAGCTATGACAGATCTCCTAACCTCAATAATCGTTAACTTTAACATTTAATATCTTGGTCCATGGAGCAGAGCGATACTTTTTGTTTGCCAGATTCATTCATTTCGTGCAAAAAATGTGTCAAATGAGCCTAATTTCATCAAAATCGATGAGGAAGTCATTCTTCTTGAGTATTACCTAAATTAATATTATTAATAGAGTTAATATGTTTACCATTAATACTCTATTAGTAAGAGTTAATATGTTTACCATTTTCTTCATAAATCTTCTGCTGAGCTGGGTCATTGGAGGTTGCCGATACATAATCAGGATCCTGACCGTTTAGTAAATCTTCAGGAGCACTCATTTATTGGATTTACGCTTTGCTCAAAAGAATAAAAGTCATTTCAATACACAACACTTTTACCTACGTTGAAGTTGATATTTAAAAGTACAAGATGGATGTCGAACAAGTCTTTTGATGCACATACATAAAAGTTACACTTATATTTCTTATACCATTAGCATCACCGAGCTTTCGCTTAAACTTTAGATGCATATTCTGTCACTATTATAAATAAAAACCGAGACACTGTTTCCAGATAAAAATTTCGGAAAAATTTCTTCGAATAGGTTAGAGTCAAATTGATTTCGCTTATGATATTGTTACAAATAATTCATATTTGTAAGTAAGGAATAATTTACTAAGAGAAAATGCCAGCATATATGTCTGTGAATATCAAATAAAGATATATAGTTGCCGGAATGTAGAAATTGATACCGATAGAATGCAAACATCGTCAACTGTTGCAGAGAAATCGCATGTGTATATCACGTGTCCATGTTGAATCAGAATTGCCAGATGCCTTTATCGATTTCCCCCTAGCGCAACCTCGGTTTTCTCTAAATATCCCTAAATTAGTTTAAAAAAAATCTGAGATTCTTCCTAAATGCTGGGTACAGGGTATCAATCATGAAACTTTATCCCTAGGATGGAAAGTGAAAAGTGAAAATTTTAATCATTGAAGTTAATGGAGAAATTTTTTGCACGGTTTGCGCGGTTCGTATAACTAAGTTACTTAGTTAATTTCTGTATCGTGTATCGCGTACCGCGCTCCATGTAATCGCACCCTCATCCTAGGAAAATTTTCATGATTAAAGATACAAATAGACACAGGCAATAGGCACAAGCAACAGGGAATAACGAGCCATCCAATCAGAGCTCTGGATATAATATCGAACTGAGAACTCTGATTGGACGACTCGTTATTCTTTGTTGCCTGTGCCTATTGTGTTTAAGCCTTGATACCTAAGGATGCGTTCCAAAACTCAACTCTGCCAACTCTAAAGAACCCAAAATAGTGGGAGAAAGAGTAAGTTAGAGTACGTTACGAGTTGAACAAATTTGGAAAAAGTAAGAGAGATGAAGTCGTTAGAAATGAAGTCGTATTATGTTAATAATAAAGTTTTTTCTAAATGAAAAAGACAATTAATATACAATATTAAAAATGTATCTCAGGTCAGAAAAAAACCTGAGAGAGGACATGAAGAGGACGGCCCAAAACCTGTAACCGCAAAATGCGTACTCTGTACCTTTGACAAAATGGATGTAAACTACATACTAACGTCCATTTTTCTTAGGGTACATCGTCCACTTTTCAAGGCTGGAGATGATAAACCGATATTTACTTTTTCTTAGAGTACATCGTCCATTTTTCAAGGCTGAAGATGATAAATCGATGGTTCGTATAATCGAGCTACATGTAACATGATTATATGAACCAAATATTGATATAATATTGCTTCGAATCTGCTATATAATATTGCCTCGAATTTTATATTAATAATATTTTAATGGCTTTAAATATTATTAAAATTTTAATTTTTATACTTTAATTGAACTTGTAATTACCGGTACGTTGTGACATTGATAATGACTATAGGTTGAAACGTTTATTCAATTATATAAAATTTAATTTCACATTATTTCTGGATTAGCCTTAAAGTGACTTATTACGAGGCTCGTAGCCTCTTTTTTATTATTTATTTTATATTGTATCTTTATTTTGGCTGTATAAATTATAAATATGTATCGACGAAAACTTATTTCGATATTTTGCTCTTGATTAATTTGCTCCTCCTTTTTTCTGTAGCTTTTATTGCTACAGCCGATTGTAACATAATGTGGCATTATTAATGTTTTATTTTAGAAAAATATAATATTTCGTATACGCAATATTAATTGCTTTCCATTTGCACACAAGTGAAACTGAATTTGAAGTGAGCTGAGTATTTCATATTCAGATTAATAATATCATTATTTGCTTAAATTTGGTAAAAAATTATCACATGACAACACAGGTTCGAACCTCACTTTTAAAGTGAGTTTATGAGACTCACCAAAGCACGCGATCTCGATCTTGTGCAGATTATATGCACAACTCATTTGTATGAGAATGTAAAAGGAACACGCATTCAATTGAGTTATGACATCACAAGTGAGAATTATCTGAGAATCGGTGTAAATGGAAAACTGTTGTTCTCGTCACGGTATCATAGGTCACTGCATTCCGTTTCACGCATGAAGCGGATGATGCATCATTTATCCTTGTTTAACATTCAGTGAACAACAAGGATAAATAATGCAGCATGCGTGAAACAGAGCGCAACTACAATTACTTTATTATTTTATCGCTAGAAAGCATCGGCAGAAAATATGTAGCGGCCCTCTCTTCTCCTAAAATCTTCATCCCCTCCCCTCATCAGAAGGCTCCAGATATTTATACGTTCATGGTTTGTTTATGCAGTTACTGCCGCAGGTGTTTGTTTACTCTACCTGCGAAAATGACTGCAATGCAGTTTATTTGTTTACGCATGGATGTATATCATCTGCGTAGCTATTTCGAAAGTTCTATTCAGGATGCTCTGCTCGCAGTACTGCGTAAATGAATTACAAACTGCGCTGCAAATGCCTTTGTAGATTAGATATCTTGCTATTCATAATACCGTCAGTTATAATAACCGATTGTATTACTAAAAACGAATTTTAATAAAATATCAAAAAATAAAAAAAGAACAATTTGTCGAAATCGATCTTACTAAAGTGAAAATAATGCAACGTAAGAGATATTATGGAAAAAGTATGAAGTTTGCTAATTTGTATTTGCGATCTGATTAATCTAAAAAAAATCACACTTTTTGAATGTAGATTGAAAATATCAACACACATAAGAATTATGAACTTTTTATAAATAAATTTTATAATATTTTGGGATTTATTTAATATTTTCGGATTTTTTATTTGGGCCTAATTTTACAACTCACGGTTATAACTTTTTTTTTTTTTAAATACCGAGGTTCAACTTATTTTTCATCTCTTTCCAATTCTAACATTAGAAAGAGATGAGGAATAAGTTAAACCTCAGTTAACCATGTGAAACTGTGTCCTATNTATATATAATTTTTGCATATGAAAATGACAGTTTCTCGATTATGATTGATCGATTATATACGGAATTGCTATTTCTGTATGCGATATTTCTTCAAGAATAGGGCCCCTGGGCCTTAATTTTCAATCAGCTCAACTTTCCCAGATTTTCTGGAAGATACGATCCAATACAGTACGAGCAGCTATTCATGCAGAGATCCATTCGGTAAATTTGGGTCATGTGACCAGCAGATAAGAAAGTAGAGGACTATCCACTACATAAACGAATGCAGCCGCATTTCGTTTTTAAAAACTTTATTTTTGAAGCAAATCGAAATAACTTCGATATCAAAACGATGAAATCGATGTCCTAATAAATTCTACATAATTTGTTTGTTTAAAAATTTGACGATGAATATATTCATCTTCCTTTAAAGAATGACCTTATAAAGCATAGACATCGAAATAAGCTTTAAATTTCGAGCAATATTTCGACTTGATGGAATTTCGTGATTTCAACATCAATTTAATGTCGATTCGATGAGCCATTCTTGTTGGGAATAAATTATTCTGTGAGACAAAACGTCACTAAAGTGATTTTCCAATTCCAATAGGACACCTTGTATAGCATTGAAGTCCGTTTATATTCACATATCAACAGAATCTTATCTAATCGATTTTCTGAGTATCTATTTGCAGAGTCATTATATCAAACATATTTAATACTACAAGAGATGAATCTCGAACATATACCGTTTCCACAATTCATCGTGATATACTTTATTTCGTGTTTCGTCATGCTAGAGCATCCTCTTATAATTTCGCTCGATCTAGACACCGGCAGTTAGTATTAATCTTACACTTCCGAGCTAGTTCACTTACAAGCTAATACTCAATAATATACGACAACACCAACATATAATTACATCGTACTGCCATCCACAATCAGGTATGTCATTCGTTACATGTATCAACATTAAAATGACAATTTAAGAAAGGAAAAAACAAAAAAAGAAGCAACTTCTATCTTAATTTAAATCTCGCAAATGTTCTCGTATGTTCTTCATCTCGTATGTTAAAAGAAATTAATTTATTACATGTTAATCAAATGAATTATCATTAAATGAAACTGTTTATCAGAGTCGAATGAAAAATCAGAGAGGAATTGATTTCGCTCTGACGTTGTTTTCTCCTCTCTACGAAACGTCAATATGATCAACTCAACTAAAACGATATTGATACCAACGTACTGTCACCAAGTAGTATTGAACAATTTATCTTTTAAGTATTATGTATTGTGCGTTATAAGTATTCAAGTATTGCAATGATGTGCCTTTGATGAACCTTTCAAAATCGTTTACAACGTGTACGTGCATATACATCATATATGCGCATTTAAATATTCCTGCATTCCATGTGCCATTAAGATAATTCTTTCGTAAAATGCCGAAAATTTGGGACGCTTCATCAGAGCCCATCCAAAGTTACAAATATCTGCTTAATTTGGATTAAATATTAAATTAAATATTAAAATATTAAAATATTAAATATTAAAAGTGTATATCATAATGAAGTAGTATGAAATANTTACATAAAATTATATATTAAATTATCTATAATTGTATAGAATTATACATGATTATATAAAATATGTCCAAATATATAAAATTATGTATCAAATATTTTTTCCCAGGAAATCAAGAGCTACATCTTTATCAAAAACGAAAATAAAGCAAGATGTTTACTTTTTGAGATTAAATTTATATACAAGTTTATGCATGTAAATATCTTTTAAGAGCGTTGACTTACTTTTTTGTGATCATTGCAATCGTAACATTTTAAACGATTATAATTTTGTCTTTTAAAGAAGCCTGTGATAATATTTGTGTGCAGTTAATCTAAGAAGTATATAAGTTACATTTTCAGCATTTTGTTCTTTTATTTTATCATTAACCTACTTTAGAATTTTGTGAACGTCAAATTCGTATCGAATCAGATTTTTCTCTTTCTTCATCGTAATACTTATTTGATTTAAATAAAACTTAGGGAAAAGTATTTATATTATAAAGCAAATATTTCGAGGAAATTTTTCTATTTTTCTTTAGAGCCATAAATACACAAATGAAACACAATGCCAAGTCACATCGTTATGATTTTGCTGTAATATTTTGTAATTTTATTTGCTAAGAGAGTCCTGAAAGAAAAATATTAACTTAATTACTTTTTATATAGCACGCTAAGATATATAATTATTGCACATCATGATATTATGCAAATTATCGTAAAAATAAAATTATATCGTCACAATTAAACAAATAAAATTTTTTTAATCGACTAAGTATGTTTAATTGACTATAAATATAATATGGTTGCGTTTATACTGATTATTGAAAAGTTGAGATGATCCTTTAAATATGTTAATTTAATTTTTGTTACATGAGATAATTATATTTCTGCGACTGATGAGGACTAAGTATAGTCGAAACGTATCGGTGGAAAATTATATTGTGAAATGATAAATTTTGCATTGTCACATCTAATTATAGCTTGTTTAATTGTTGACCAGGGTTACTATTTATTAATTTGTTTATGGATATTTAAATAACAAAACGTTTTTTTTCTTTTTTTCCAGTAAAGATCATTCGTGATAATCGATTGACAAATGTGTTAAAAAATGGAATCTTTTGAAATTCTATGTGGCATTGCCACAGTAATTTTCTTTCTTTATTATTTTCTCACGTCGACTTTTGACTTTTGGAAGTCACGAGGCGTTCCTGGTCCACGACCGATACCGGGATTTGGCAATTTTAAAGATGTTATGTTTAATAAGATATCCTCAGGGGATTATTTGACAAAAATATATAACACTTACAAAGATGAACCATTGGTTGGGATATTCACCAGAAAGACACCTATTCTTATTATAAAAGATCTAAATTTAATTAAAGATGTTCTTATCAAAGATTTTACCAAATTTGCTGATAGAGGAGTTCCCATTTTTGAAAAGGTAAGAATACTTAAATAATACTTATATGTATAAGTGTATTCAGAAAATAAATAAAACATATATAAACACACATATAATATTTAGGTCATATTAGGGACATACATATGTAGGAGGAAGTAGTACAAAAAGATAGTAAAGGCGAGTAAAGTCAGGCATCTATTCGTGCCAAAAAATGTTATATACTCACAACGTTATTGATTCAACTGTTATTTTGCTTAATAATGCAACAAAAAGTCAAGTTGATTGCGCGCACTACATTAAAGTTACAATAAAAAAACAAGTTTTTTGATAGTTTTTTTGAGAAAGAAAGAAAGGGAGGCAGTAAGTGAAAAATAAATTACTGAACGTAATAACTTTTCGCAAACAAAAATAATTTTTATAATTAAATAATAATTTATAATGAAATAGTTGGTGAGTAATGAAATCAATTAATTTAACGTATAAAACAAAAAAATTAAATTAAAAATTAAAGAAGCACAGCGATTACATTATTAATTATAATTTTTTGGATGATAATTGTTATAAAAATGTTTAAAGCATAATAAATTTTTGAACAATGAGCGCAAGAAATAAATTGCAAGGAATATTATTGCGTTTACACTTTTTTTACACAAATCGACAGAAAAGCATACTTAATTTAATAAACAATAAGAATAATAACGCTCGAAATTTTTGCACAGCAAAATGATAATCCTAATAACGACTAATAATCGAGCAAAAGAAATTATTCCTACGAAGATTTTATAATTAAATATATATTAATTATTAATTAATGCATTTAATTTTTTTGCTCGATTATTGATCGTTATTAGGATTATCGTATACTTAATATACATTAAAAAATATTCTTTTCTCCTATATTAATTTTAATGTAAACCATTCGTATGAAACTATACATATCTTGGAAAATAGAAGCACTAAGAAGCTGATGTTGTAGATGAATTTTTAATGCATCCTCTCTAGTATTTTCTTACTTTTTTGCTATAAATATGTGCTGTTTTGTATTTTTTTTCTAAAATACTTAACTTGCAGAAGTATATTCGAACTCTCATTTGCCTAATTTCCTACATTATTTGGAAAGTCACGTATGATACGGTTTTTTTCTTCTATTTCGTTACATTCTTTAAAATTTGATAACTATTAAATCACATAATGAATGAAATCATTTTTAATATCATGTGATTTTTCAAATAACATGATTTTAAAAAATCACATATTGATTTGAAACAACAATTCATTATGTGATTTACTTGTCTTAGTTATACGATTTCATGTAACTTTGTGGCGTAAATTTTTTCAGTGAGGTTATCTTCAGAAGTCTTAAACAAATTTTTGTGAAATACGAAAATTGAATTTTAAATTTATTTAATTACAATTTTTTACCCTTTGTTCCTTACTTGTGTTTAGGCTGAACCGTTATCGCAACATCTTTTTGCTTTGGAGCCAAAAAGATGGCGACCGTTGAGGACAAATCTGTCACCTGTTTTTACATCTGGTAAACTAAAGGAAATGTTCTCTTTAATGTCGGAATGTGCTGACCACTTGATCCAATATATAGACAAAATATCGAGCAAAAATAAACCTATAGAATGCCGTGAGTTGTCGGCCAAATATACGACCGATGTTATCGGTAGCTGTGCCTTCGGTATCGACATGAATGCACTGTCAAATGAAGAAAGCGAATTTCGTAGAATGGGAAGAAAAATATTCGCTTTGACTTGGGCACGTATGTTACGAATAAGAATCAGACAAATGTTTCCGTGGCTTTACAATATGCTCGGTTACGTTCTGCCACAGACAGATGTTACTAGATTTTTTACACGCGTTATCACGGAAAACATGGATTACAGAGAAACGAATAATGTCATTAGGAATGATTTTATCGATATGTTGCGCGAATTAAAAAGACATCCAGATAAATTTGGTGATTTTGGTATGTATTAAATATATATATCTTTATATACATGTTTTTTTTACACAGATCAACTTTTATACATATAAAAAAAATTACATAATTTTACACATATCTGAAATAATTTATAAACAATAAAATGAAGTTAACTTCAACTTTGATTATGACCAAATTTCTATTGCGGCTATATTTTTATATATTGTTTGAAAATAATCATAACTTTAAAGATATAATAAATTTAATATATATGAATTATTAAGTGATTAATTAATGTAAAAAAAATAAATCTATTAAATTTATAAGACTTATTTATAAAAAATTACATTTTAGATTTGACAGACGGTTTAATAACATCTCAAGCATTTGTATTTTTCATTGCTGGCTTTGAAACTTCGTCGACGACTATTAGTAACGCGCTTTATGAGTTAGCATTAAATCAGAAAATACAAAACAGTCTACGTGAAGAAATTGACGAAGTTTATGCAAAATATGATGGAGACTTCATATATGACAATATTAAAAAAATGAGTTATTTAGATAAAGTTTTCAAAGGTACGTCATTTAACAAAGAAATGAAAGAAACATGTACTTTATTCTTCTTTTCAACAATGTTACAATAGACCTGTTCTTTTGGTTGAACTTTTTCATCTTTCTTCTTTTTCTCTCCAGGAGAAAAGAAGACAAAAAAAGATGAACTGGTGCAAAAGTTCAGCCAAAAAGAACAGACCTAATATGATCTCATTGTTATACCATGTTAATAACTTGTTCCAATTTAATTGTAATTTTGTAATGTATATAAATATATTTTTATAATTAAATATTGCTTTTATTGCATGTAGAAACTTTACGAAAGTATCCAGTAGTGACATTTCTTATGAGGCAATCCATAACGAGTTATACTTTCGATGGTACCAAAGTTAATGTACCGGAAGGTCAAAAAGTATGGATTCCTGTTTATGCAATTCATCGAGATCCAAGTATTTATCCAAAGCCAGATGTTTTCGATCCAGAAAGATTTAGTGACGACGCTGTGCAAAGCAGACATCCAATGTCTTATCTACCTTTCGGGGACGGGCCAAGGAATTGTATTGGTAAAGCAAAATTAATTTAAATATTATTTCTCATTTGGTTTTGCATTAAAAAATATTTTTAATCAAAAATGTTTTCATTTAAAAATATTAATCTAATTTATATTATAGCTACTATTCATTTTCAGGTTCTCGTTTCGCTATTTATCAGACTAAAGTTGGACTTGTAAAAATACTACGAAATTACAAAATCGAGACTTGCGAAAAAACTCCAATACCTTATGTAAATGATCCTAAGGCATTTCTATTAGCACCAAAAGACGGATTACATTTAAAAATAATTAAAATTAATCGGACTTAGTTTTTTTAACTATTTGTAGAAAACATTCGTAATAAAAAGTGAAGAAAATCTGTTAATTATATAACTAATAATAGAAGTTATTATTATAATTCTTCCGATTGTTATATTTTTTAATGTCCATATGTATTAAGATTTCATATCAATTAATTAATAGTGTCCATGTACAGTATGTTGCATCAACATATTGATCAGTACGGCCCAATACAACTCATAAGTTAACTTTAAAATAAGTTCAATTTATTTCTCGTCTTTTTCTAATTCTAGAACGTCTATAATATATAATATATAGCACGAAATGTTATCAGAATTTTAAATAAAAATTAAAAATTTAATAACTTTTAACTTAATTTAGTGAATTATATAAAGAATTAATTTTTAATTTAAACTTTGATGTATGAACTTTCTTCTTTTTAAATAATATTAAGATTAAAAACGAGAGCATTGAAAATACATCAACTAAATACGAGAAGTGCCAATTACAGTCAAGTTAGATTTTAGACTAATAATATACAATCGCGTTTAGGCGACTGAAGCACAACTGCACACAGATATGGGTTCATGCCTTTGTATATGTCACGACGGCAGCTCAACCGTCAGTGCTGTTTGCCACGGTATTCCCTTCACATGCCATAAACGAGCTGGAAATAGCATCTCTGTAATGCTGTGTCATTTCCTAACTAAGTTCCCAGATAACAAAACGTTTCTTGGCATAATTACTCGGAGTTATGCAAACATAGTATACAGCACACAATTTGTATTATGTAATCTTGATAGATTTGGTTATCTGGATTTGTACATTATACTATACATAAATTTATAAATCAAATTTTATAGACTCTAAATCTAAAATTAAAAATAAACAATCTATACAAGGCTAATAAACATCGTCCACATATCTAATATAAAATGGTAATGCTATTTCCAAAATATCCAGCACCTCTTCAAATTCTGCAAAATAAGATCCGCAATAATTGAAGAAAGAAGATATTCCCCCTATGGGAGTACCAAAATTTTGTTGATAATATTCATTATTAAAACAAAAGAATGCAGAATCCAAAACAAAAGATACAGCCCCAATGAATTCATTTTTCAGTATGCTAATCGCCTTCTCAATTTTACCTCATCTTTTCTCTATACTTTTGACCGCCAATTCAATCGGAATATTTGTGAATAATGAAACTACAATGATACTAGAGAGAAATTCGCTCCAACTTGAGTGCCTCTTAATTTTTCCACAAGTTGGAAACTATTGTCTATTTTACTGAAAGGTCTATCAACATTTTTTGAGATCACATCATGTAAGAATGAAGAATATAAAGAATATAAAGAGCTGTCTAATGATGAGATTATAATTCTAAACGGTATCCCCTCTTTATGTATCTTCGGTAATGCGTATGCTCTTGGTAAAATCACTAGCCAATTTTTTGTAAGTTGATTCTGAGATGTAATTTTTATTTTTCCATTTTTTAAATAATTCTTGAATATTTCTTGATAATTTATTAAAAGGATTTTTTACTAATTTTGTATACGTTTGGACTTAACATATCATTTAACATTTATGTGATTTTCTCTATGTATTCCTGTCCAACGCTACTGTTATATTCCCTTTGTCTGCCTTCGTAAAAATTATCTTAGGATTGTTTTTTATTAATTTAACAGAGTAATTGACCAAAAAGGAGATTCTTTTTGTGATAGATAAATTTATAAGAAATGTAATACATGGTATATATGCAGGGTAATATGCAGGGTGTCTCAAAATATTTGAGATGTTAAAAATTGCACATTGTACATGACTTTTAGACTCAATTTAATCCGACCTACGCACATTGATTGACTTGCATATTGTCTCAAATTTTCTGGGACACCTTTTTATAAATGACTTTTAAACGAAATAAACAAAGTAAAAAGTATATATAAATGCAAACTATAAGTACATAAGTGTAAAGAAATAAAAGAAGTTCCAATTTTTAAACTATATAATTCTAACTAATTAATCAGATATTTTGGTTTATTATTTTTCTGATTGTTTGCGATTTATATAAACCCGATTTCGTCGCTCTATCTTCGAATATGAAATGTAAGTCTGATCGTTCAATGCTCAAATAATTCAATTAGTTAATACTTATTGCATATGAATATTTTTCAGAGAAAGTGTCAAAAATATGGTTCACTTGAAAATAGGACAACTCAGCGAAAAAGAGTCACAGAATAAATTTCAAAAAACGAATTTGAAGGAGAAACTTTAAACTTCAAAATAACTATAGAATATATATATATAATATATAACTATATAATAAAAGTTTTTTACAACATTGTTTAACAACATTGTGTCATACACGATTTCAAAATTCAATATTTTTAAAATTTTTTCACGATTATATTCAAAGCATTATCTAATAAAAGAAAATTATTTGCTGGTCAAATGGTTTGATGCATCTTATAATTGAAGCTTTAACTTTCAAAATGCTTTTTTAGTTTTCTCTCTGTAACCATTTCCATGATGTTATGTAAGATTCTACGTATATTTCGCACGATTGAAAGTAATCTCTTAATTTTGATGCGTAGTATATTTAATAGCGATTAAATAAATAAATATGAAAAAAAATGATTATATGAAAAAATCTTATTGTAATATTTATTGAATGCAGAATGCATATGATTTTATAGACATATTAATTATCATGGCATGTATATTATCACTAAACGCTCTTTTCGATTGCTGATCTCTTAATTAAATTTTCCAAAATATTCTGCAAACCGGCAGGATATTCCGTGCCAGCGTAACTCGAAGTCTGTCTCTTGTCGCAAATCATTTCCTCGTCAGATGGAATTAAGTCGTCAATTAAATCTAGATATTTATCGAAGGGACACAGTGTGTCACAACCTGGGATTGTAAGATCTTTGATAGTTGGTGGAATGCCCCGATAATACACGAGCTAAAATAATCCATTACATGATATAAAATATATATAATTATATGTATATGTATTATTTCTTCTTTCATTATAGAATAACACATATATTGCTTGTGTGTGATAAAAATATTTACCTTCACATAATACTCTTGCTGGATCTGTTGCAATTCCAAAATAACTGCGCTAGAATACTCAGGTACATGCGGCTTATACACACCAAACGCGTGCAACATACCTGCAATATTGGTTTCGTGACCACTGTATAAATTAATCTTCGTATTCGGCGCAGCATTTGGATTTTGTGCAGCTATCATACTATCTGTCATGGCACGGATCATTGGACCTGAAACAATGCAAGAGCATGTAATAATTATATTAACAAAATTCTAATTAAAACTGCAGTTTTCCATTTAATCGTGTAAAAAAAATCTATCACATTTGTAATAGATTAAGTTTTATCTATATAATAAATTTAATTTGTAAATTTTACATCAACATTTTTGGAGATTTTATATATATATATATATATAGTTTCAGTACTGGCAGTGAATATCGGAACGCATTTTATATAATTGCGTTTCCGAAAAACAATTTCGGCGCGCAGTTCAAATGACTACATATTTAGTACATAAATTCACATAAAAATTATTTAAGCATCTAAGATCCAGCTTTGACTATTATAGTCTTTAAAGTCTTACTTGTGTATTTACATATATGTATAGTCTTAATAAATCGTTTATTATTGTTTATGCACGTTGTCTGAAAAGTGCGTTATTATTCCTACGTTTTTACGATTATTGCGAAGAATATTATTAAGATCTCCGTAATCTGAAGGCTTAGGATGCTCGCACAGAATGTCAGAGATCCGGATTTAACTCCCGACCAATATATATATATTTTTTTACACACACAATAAATTTATTTACAATTTTTCCACATCTTTCTAATAGAATGCCTGAATAAGCATCAAATTATTAAATTGCTTATCAATTTAATTTGTAATGTTACTATAGTAGTTAATTGCATTTACAAGTCCGAAAAATCAATTCAGCGCGCAATTCAAATACTACATATTTAGTATAAAAATTCACATAGAAATTATTTAAGTATTTAAGATTCAGCTTCGATTGTCATTAGGTTTTAAATTCTTACTTGTTGTGAATTTACATATACGATCTTAATAAATCGTTTATTATTATATAAAAGTAGGCACTATGACCTAGCCGCGATGGTTTACCCAGTCAGAAATGATAATGGAATCGACATCGAATCGACGTCGAATTGACATCGATTCGATGTCGATTCTATTATTGGGTAGTGACCTTTCTCCTTAATTATTTAGAGTTATTATCGACAGTAGCATTAATAGGTAATACAAGACAAAATTGTTAATGATATTTTTACAAAATTTTTAAATTAGTGAGTTGATGATGAAAAATGTTAATAAAATTATATAAAGATGGAAAATGATTTATTTACATGAAAATGATAAATTAAAAATAACCATCCATAGAACAATTTAAAATCTTTAAAATTGGTCTCTTGTTTGTACGACTAATGGTTTCGGTGATATAATAATTGAATGTTCGCATGAGTGACATTTCTTATAAATTTTTGCAACTTACAAGCGTGAATAACTTCACAAAAAAATTTCAAATTTTGTTCGCGAAACATTTGTCTCATATTTTTATCTGTAGAATGTCAGCAAATTAAAAAAAAAAATTTTAATGACGATAAAGGTACCCGATTTGACGTGAAATATGTTTCATAAGCAGCTTTGCGCATTCATGTAAAGGCGATTGCAAGAATTTTGGTCGTAATCGTAAAGTCTCAAGCAAATTGACCAATCACGATCAAAATTGCGTTTGCGATGCTGACACTCACGTTTTAAAACGTTTTAAAACGTTCGACTGTGATTGGCCGATTTACTTAAGGCTTTACGATTATGACTAAAATTTTTGTACGTGTGATGGTCTTAAGCGAACAATTATTGCATGATACCTGTCTGCGCCGCAAGATATGACGCAGCCGAGTCCTTTATCCTCACGAATGCTCCAATACGTACTCCGCTCGACGATTCAAGCACGAGCTGATACAGCAAACAGTCGCAATATTCCGAGTATTTGAATTTCGTTATTGTAAGCTAAAGAATGAAGTTTTGCATATCTCTAAGATTCAGAGTCTCAGTATTTCGTCTTCCTGACAACCAAGGTCACTTACGATTGCGGTCACCCTGATGAAAATAAAAATCAGAGCATAAATCGAACGTAATGGAAGAGTAATAGAAGCGTGAACGAAACTTGTAGGAGGCGAAAATTGAAACATCAAAATGTAAAAGAAGCGTTTCTTTTACATTTCATTGTTCCAATTTTCACCTTCTACGAGTTTCACGCTTTTGTTACATCCAATTACATCCAATTTACGCTCCGATTTTTATTTTCATCAGGGCAGGAGTGAAAATATTATTACAGTAATTTGATGAACAAAACAATTTACATGCGTTTATACGTGACTGAAAAAAATCTGAAAATCGATTATGTGATAAAATGATACATTTTACAGACTCGGTCTCGAGATCTTGGGATTGTCTGCATCAATTTTATTCAGACTGGTCGCAATTAAAAGATTGCGCTGACATTGTACAATTGAGTTGAATTTTTTATTGCGGTTTCAGTTCCTAAATAATGTTAATCAAAAGTTTGTCGATATATAAAAACTCCAAATAAAGCTGGTTGTAGCGCCGCGCCGCAAACTTGGTAGTGAATATGCAGTGGCATTCATACGCGGTCAGACGATCTTAGACTTATTATTTTTATGTCTTTGATTTATAGCAACGCTATTGCATTGCTTAATTTTTAATAAAATTTGCACGCGCGTTTGTGAAAATTATATTTAAAATTTTTAAAGATCAGTATATATTAACAATCTTAAAATAAAAAATTACTGAAGATTTATATTGGGTAATACAATAAATGAAAAAGATTATATTCGGTCAAAAGTCGGTCTTGGTGCTTAATAATATTTTTGTGTGAATTTTTAAAATTTCCTGTTCAATTAAGCAATTCTGATGTTCATTAGCATTAGAATTAAATTATCGTCGAATTATCCCATTGAAAAGTAGCAGTAACAATAACATTTTATTTTTATAAAATAACGTTTCTAAAAAATCCTGCATACAGGGTTTATCAAAAAAGTGTGGACATCTCGTAATAATTTTTATTTTTTAAATCGAGAAAATATGTGAAAGACGTTTCGATATTGTGAAAATAATTATCTTTTGTCATGTTAATTATTCCCAGATAGAAAAGGGGAAATAAAAATTTCAAGTGGCTATGGGATCGAATTTCCCCATTCGAGGGGTTCATTTAAAAGAAGAGAAATTCCTGATTATTTTAAATTGTTACAATATTCCTAGCAACCGATCGAAGGTGATAATTTCATGCACTTGGAATTACCCAGGATTAATTGCGTGAAGTGATATCCCATGCATTGAACAAAAATTTCCTGAATTTAAGTAATACATGTAGAGATGTATTCTTGAATGGTATTAAGTAAACATTTCCTTATTGTAAATAATATTAACTAAACATAAACTTATATATTATTTGATTAAATATAATACTTTCTTTTTTTGAATAAATTTATTTGCAATAAAGAAATGTTTATTTAATATTATTCAAGAAAATATTGCTCAGATTTAGGAATTTTGTGTGTATGTGTGTGTGTGTGTGCGCGCGCGTGCGCGTGCGTGTATATGTGTTCGTGCGTGCGTAATATAATAATAAAATGACCAATAATTAAACGAGCAATAAAAGATTTTTTTTATAAAACAACATGAGATTGTATATATTCATATATTTTAATTACAAAAATGTGGAACAATAATCGCAAGACGTTTCGTACTCACAGTCTTCTTCACTTGCACAAAAAAAACCGCAATATAAAATGACTCGCTTAGATCATTTCTATTGTATATTAAATGATCAGAAAAAAATTTTTCAAAAAGTACTGTCAAGACACATCTTTTTTTTGTTTTTTTTTGTGCAACTGATAAAGATTTTATGAATACGAAACGTCTTGCGATTATTGTTCGTGTTTACATCTTTGTAATTAAAATACAATACATGAATACACAATCTCATGTTGCGCTTTATAAAAAAAATCTTTTATTGTTTATTTAATGGTCATTTCATTATTGTATTAACCATATATAGGTGATATCGAGCGTGTATCTTTTCTATTTGTTTAAAATCTTAAATGTTATTTCTGCATTCTATCAAAGATTGCATACTGTAAAGAAATTAATGGGGACCAGAATTTAAGAATTTAATCTAACATATATGTATGTATTCAAATATCTTTACATTCAAGCACACAAATACGCACACACACAAGATCAGATTCATGCTACTCCATGCAATTGATTCTGGACAATGCCAAATATATGAAATTATCACATTTGATCGCCATTTTGAATGAGGATATTGTAACAATTTAAAATTACCAGAATTTTGTTCGTCTTTAAATGGACCTCCACTCAACCCCATAGCCATCACAGCTATTTGAAATTTTCATTTCCTCTCCCCTCGCGTACCTGGAAATGGAGGATAATCAGCACTCATGTGTCAAAAGATAGCTTTTTTTTTTAAATAGCAGAGTGTCTTTCACCATTTGCAAATATTTTCGATTTTACAAAAATTATTATGAGATTTCCACACATTTGATACACTTTATATAATTATTAATATACATTTTTAATAGTTGTTACTTTATGTATTATTAAATAAAATTTTTTCATCAAGATAAGTATAACTTACCAGCGTATAATCTCCTTATTAAAGGAGTAAAGTTACTAATATTATATGCAGCTACAATTCCGTCAAACAATGGGCCATAAGGAAAATAGTCATATGCCCATTCAGGAAGAGGCAATCCTAAAGAAGATTCGGCTACGAAAGTGTGATAAAGAAAGTAAAGATCCTCTAGCGTCTGTATGTTCTTGCCAGTTAATCTCGTCAAGTTGCCCATCAAGTCCTTAAACTGATCAATCTTTGCTTGCCCTTCAGGCGAGTTCAATATTCGATTGTATTCCTCGAGGAATCTGAAAACGTTTTAAAATGTAACGTTTTAAAATGTCGAGTTACTTTTTATATATTAGTTTTTTAAATATCTAAAAAATTAATAGCAATATATATGTCTTTTTAAAACTATTCTGTAATTATATTCTTATAATTATATAGCTATAATTAATTATATAATCGAATTGCTAACAAAAGATATTAATGCTATTTAAATTTTCACTGATTGCTCATTTCATCTGCTTTCCCTTACTTACTGTGGACACTCGTCTGCAAGAATAATATTGTCATCGATACGTGGAGTGTATGATGTCGGGATTGGTTGCCAATTTAAAAGAGGAGTCCATCGTTGTACATTTCTCGGTGGGAACAAACTAGCAAGAACAAGTTGCAGAGACATTTTTGTTCTCTCAAAATCTGAACTACGAGCTACGAGAAGTTTTGGCACATACAAACCGCCAAGAAAGTCATTATATCTAGCTCGCAAAAATTTTCCCAATCTATATTCATGTTTCTTGCCCTCCTGTAAAAGATTTCATAAATTCGATCAATTAATCTTAAAAAAATTGAAAAAAATTGATATGAATATTTATTGAAATGAAAATAACTTAATAAAATCTTTTTAAAGAAGAAACAGTTAATTTTTGTAACGATTCATTGGTCAACATTGCGCATCTTAGGAGCGAAACACTTTATATTCTTACATCACGGATGATATATATGGTACTTACTGTGGTCAATTGTCCGAGGCCTGTCGGATAGAAAGAATAATTTATATATGGATCATTTGGAAACATTTCGCGACCATTATTATCGGGTGTTCGATCCCCATGTCTAAATACCTATAAAGTGTAAATGAAAAGAATCATTCAAATGTAGCAATTCTGGAATAACATAGGTCAGACTGTATATTCAGACTGTATAAGATTACCAGATGTGGAAATTTTCCATCAAAATGGCGTCTTGAAATAATGAGAGAGAGAGAGAGAGAGAATTTCTCTGAATTTTGAATAATTAATAATAAATGTTATCTAACAATAAATACACTTACCACATTAACTAATTTAAGCTCAGAAGGCACAGCCGTGATCAGAATTGCATTTAAACTAATAGTAGCAATCAATAAATAGTTATTGAAATTATGACACGAGACCATATTGTTAATCTGAAAATGCAATGCCATTTGTTTAATTGACAGTTAGATTTGCTAATATTTATAAATATTATAATTAATATGATTTAAAAAATCGGAAATGTAACTATTTTAATATTTTGTCTAGATACACTATATATTTACATATAAGTCAGTCGCCGGAAGTTTTAAAAAGGAAGAAATTATAAACAGGTGTTTTCTTGTTTAATTAACAGAGAGAGAGAGAGAGAGAGAGAGAGAGAGAGTGAGAGAGAGAGAGAGAGAGAGAAAGAGAGAGAGAGAGAGAGTTTAGTATATAAAAAGACTAAATCAGAAAGTGCTACATTAATGAAGACATTTGGAAGTAATTAACCAACAAAACTACTTTTTTGTTTTTCGATTAAAACTCGAAAATGAGAAGAGATAACAAAAAATGACAACAGAGCTTTTTTGTTGCTGCTCAAATAAAATAACTATCGAACTTTATACTGTGAATAAAACCGGAGATACGACGGCTTGAAGATAAGTGAAACAATAAAAATGGACACTTTTTTAGTTATTGTTTTCTACATTGTTTTGAGTGCATGGGAGAATTAAAAGTGACATAATGTAATTTAAAGTAGACATTTGATCTGAAAATATGAATCTAAAGTCAACTTCATATGATTAATTTCCAGAAATATCAAATTCTAAAGGTATTTTTTTTATGAAATTCATCCCTTTTTTAATATTACCATTTAAATAATTTTTATATGAATTTATATACTAAATATGTAGTTTTTTATTTATTTAGCCGGTATAGGCTTTTAGTTTATCGTTTATTATGTTCTCACGTATACGGTCTACAATAATATTTTTATTGTTTATATTACGTCGCTTAAAAAAAGACCTTGTTTCCTTACATATCTGATACATTCCGACATTGCGAAGAATATTACTAAGACCTTGGTAGTCTAAAAACTTAGAATGCTCGTACGGAATACGAGAGATCCAGGTTCGACTCCCTGAGGTAATATATTTTGCAATAAATTAATTTACAGTTTTTTAGTACATTAACACCTTTCTAATAGGATACCAGATTGCGCATCAAATTATTAAATTGCTTATCAATTTAATTTGTGACATTACTATAGTCATAATACCTATTGTCATAATACCACGAATTAAATTAAATTGACAAGCAATTTTTAATCATTTGATGTTGATCAGGCATCATATTAGAAAAATATTAATGTGCTAAAAAATTGTAAATATACTAATTTCTAATATGATGCCTGATTGAGCTTCTAATTATTAAAAATTGCTTGTCAATTTAATTTAATTCGTGATATTAGTACAATAGTTTAATTTGCGAATTCGTTTGCATAATTCATTTTTCAGATATAAATTAATTCACTGTTTACAATCAGATGCTTCACCATACAATACAGAGAACATATCTCTAATCCAATTAATCGATAGAATTTTTAATGCAAAGGAATAATATAACCTGTTAATATTAAGAGAGTAATCAATAATTAACTAATAAGATGATTACGAGAAATAATTTTATATATACATTGACTACATATTCCGAATGTAAATATAATTTTTAATCAACAATTACACATGTATTAATTTTGTAATATTTTTGCGACTGAAGAAGACTTTTGTGAAGTTGAAACTAGTTTCGCTTAATTTTAATGCATTTTAAACATTAAATTCTATTACGATATTTAAAACATCTTAATTTATCCGCTCGTCTTTGGCTCGAATTTTAATATTATTGATTTTATGTTTCAATAACGAGCAGATTATCATTGTTTATCTTTTTAAAAATAAATAGTTTAACTCCGGTATATATGCTACTAAATAATCCTTTTCTAACATTTGATTTTTTTTTTTTTAGGACATCACTTGCTTGTAAAAATTGCAAGCAGATTTAACAAAACGATCTGTGATTGGCGATCCGCTGCATGGAATGTTAGGAACAAAATCGTCGCGTACGTAAAACGGTGGAACGTAAACGGCGGTGATTGATCGAATCCTTCGATACGGGAATACGCGCGTACGCGTAGGACGACATCCTGAGGCTTTGACTCTTTTTACACCGAGCACTTGGTATGCATATTAACTAGTAACTTTCTCAAATTATCTTAATCACTAAAAAAAAAAAAAAAAATATTCTGCCGTTTAGTTGTTTCGTGTTAATGTCAGAGGATTTTCTATTTATGTATGACATCAAGAAGATATTCTATAAAATAAGAGAAATTTCGTGCAACTAAATTACTGAATTTAGGATTGCAATCCTCTCAATATTAGCAAAATGTCTTGCTTATACTGCATAGCTAAGATAGCACGTAAATGACAAACTTCTTCTAACAAATAAGCGTGCCGCTAGTATCTTGTGCAAGCTCTTATTTCGAAAGGCTATTCGAGTTATTATAATAAAATTTTCTATAGAGTAGAAGAATTTATTTTTGATCATAGCGCATGTGTCCTCATTTTTATAGATAAATATATGTATTATAAGTATGCTTGATTCATGTAAGATTTTTTGCTTAGAGGAAATGCTAAAAGGAATTTCCAGCTTAGTAAAATTTTTTTGGGATGATTTAAAGAATGATGAATTAAATTAGTATAATAGACATCAAAATGATTAATTAAATACTCATATCATATATGTATATATGTTTACATGTATCGCCGAAATTAACAGCGAATTCTGTCACTTACACTACGTTAGATCAATGTATACTAAAAGCTGCTATACATGAAATTAGCAAAGTTAAATGTGAAAACATATAAATATTTTGAACTATGATATTATTACTAATAATATTATTACGTTATTTAACAAAATATATACGTATCATTTCATTGTTAGGGTTGATTATACAGCTGTATCACTGCATTGAGATATTTTACATAAAGCGACTTTTAATATGCACTGATCCAGCGTAGTGCGAATGATCGAATTCATCATGAGATAACTCAATAGAAAGTTACCAGTTAGTATCCGCATCAAGTGCACGATGTAAACTAGGTCTTTAGTCATGGCTTGAATAAAATCGTCGAAAGGCTCCATGCGCGGCATGCTTTTTGTAACTAATGTCGCACAAAAAAAAGCAGAGTTTTCATTTGTTACCGGTCACTATTCATCTCAGTTCCGTATTAGCTACCGTGAAGCTAACATCCCCAGACAGCAGATAATATTAATAAAATATTTACAAAATATTCATAAATATTTATAAGGCTTATTTTAAATATTTTGTAAATATTTTTGTGATCTTAGATTGCATAGATCATAAATATTTATTGTAAATATTATGAAATATTTATTGTAAATCTTGTAGTAAATGCTATAGAAATACTTAATAAAACATTAAAATTCAAATAAAAAATATTTAACAGGAATATTTATTTATATTTATCATAAATATTACATTAAATATTTAGTTTATCTTTTAATAATATTTCGAAGTTTTATGTAAAATATGTATAAAATATTTATATAACATTAAAAAATAATAATAATAATAATAAATAATAATAAATATTTATTATAAATATTCAATGCTGTCTAGGATGTAGTATCTAGTATATCAATCGGCAGATCAGTAGGATGGCACTTATAATAAAAAGTTGCTAGTTTTGCTAAATGAATAATCGAGAAAGTCCATCGATCACAAGATTCGTACTATTTTATTAAAATTTTCTTTTTTATGAAATTAAACAAATTTAATTTTTAGCTTTTTAATTTTTTTTATTAACTTAACTTTTAATTCAATTAATTTTATTATGGATTAATTTGTATTCTTAACTAACAAAGTTAAATTTTCAAGGCTGTTAATTTTAATTTAACTTAGTTTTAAAAAAAGTTAACTTACCCACAACTCTATAATAACAATGAATAATTGTTCTATCAAAATATTTGAAAAACTATAGAACTGACGCACATACGTATATTTGTGATTGTATTTTTTCCGGAAGTTAGATTATTATTTTCAACGTTTTATCAAATGGCATCTATCGTCAAACCCGAATCGGAAAAATCTGTCGAACTACCGCCAATTGTAAATACGAACTGAATACTGACTTTTTCTCATAGCATGTAAGGCTTTTAAGGTGCACGAATGTAAGCCCCACCACGTTATTTCCTGTCCATTTTATCAGACATCGTGGACGTCATGACGCACAAACTTATTTTAGAGAAGTTTATTCTATGGTTATTTTATTTTTCTGAAATAATGTAATAAATAGGTATCATTTCTCAATTAACAAAGTTTACTTTTGAGAATTTAATATTTTGTATATAGTCATATTTTAATTCATTTAATTATATTTTGCGTGACAAAAATGCGACGGGGATTTACGAAAAACTGCAGGATTTCCCGTCGAATAGATGATTCCGTTGCGATTTAATTAGGAGGAAATAGATACGTCAGGAACTAAATGAGTTGCATTACGAGGAAATCTCATGAATATCTTGTGAATGTCAAATAGATAGAATATACACTCGTCAGAATTCAATATTCTTATATAATTATATTACATATTCCAGGTAGCAAACTGTAATTTTGACGTCGACAGTTAGTCATTTTGAATTATTGACGTCATGTAATCTAATAATAACGTTATCTTTTTTACCAATTAATAACGCTGTTTATTTATGACGTATTTACAACATCAGATACTTATTGTCAGATAAATGATTAATCGACGACGTATTGATAACGTTATTAATAATCAATTAATAACGTCATTTATTTATGCTAGTTATGCCTTACTTCACCAACCCGCGCGTAGCTTAAATGTTGATCGGCATTGAGTTGGTATAATAAAGGGCAAGAACCAAACTAAAAATTGGCGAAAATGTGCAAGTATAATAAATCCCAACACTGATTTATGCCGTTAACAATACGAAAATAATTACATATTTTCGACGTTGGTTAATATGACATTATGTATAGCTGTGACAAATCCATGTCATTTTTACAATGATAGGACGTCAGATTTGTTAAAAATGACCAATTAACGTCGAATAGATGATACCTTGTTACCTAAGATTGTTCTTAAAATGTCACGGATTAAGTCAAAAATGGATATCCAATTAAATAAAATGCAATTAACATTACAAAAATATTTTTTTTAAGTAAAATTCAATAATTTTATAAATTTAATGTAATTTTATAAATGTACAAGTATATTATGTAACGTCAGAATCTTTTATCACTTCAAGAGAAACACACAATTATTCAATATTACATAATATGTGAAATATGTATGTATTAAAAAAACGCATATATATTAACAGCATTTATAAGATTTATTTCTTCAAATTCCTTTGTTCATGTGAAGAATGTAATAAAATGCAATTGATGTATAATCACAATTGTTATATAATCACAATTCATGATTTTATTCATTATATGTTTAAAAAAATTGCATCAAAATATATGTTATTTACGCAACAAAACACATAACAGTATTCAGTTATTATGTCAATAGTACTGAAAAATGTTTACAGACTTGAATCATATCATTCAGTGTAGGTATATAAATTAATAAAAATTGATTAAGTAAATTTAATCTAATAATTAAATATATATGAATCGCTGGATAATAATCTTGGAGCAACGATTGCTAAATTAAAATTCTTATCTGTAATTTAATAATATAATTGAAATTAATAATAACACTATTGGGTGGAACAGTAACTCGTTCCACCTAGAATGTCTCCGCTATTTTTAGAAATATGAAATAATTTATTTACTGAAATCGTGTACACATTAAGAGAGATAGATACAATATGCCACTAATAATTTTTCTATGGATAGAGGAACTTCGGAGATTTCAAACTTTTATTTTTTTTAATGAAATTATATTTTTTACGTATGATTGCACTAATTTTTCTGCATATAAATATATTAAAGTAGAGATATACAAAAAAATCAATAGTTGACATATTGTATACTTAATTCTAACATATTTTGTAATATTAAATATCTCATAAACTATTAATTTTTTGATAATCAGACCTTAATATTTTTATAAACAGAATAATGAGGTGAATCAATTGGTATAAAGAAAACACATAGTTGCTTCAAAAAAATGTGCAGATAAAATGGATATCTTTATAAATGAGCAACTATGAGCGTTTTCTTTACATCATTAAATTATACTTACTTAAAATTCAAAATTTGTAAAGCAAGTATAGTTTTAAATTGATTCGCTTTATTAATCAATTTATAAAAGTATTAAGGATTACCAAAAGTTAATAGTTTACGTGATATTTAATACTTTGCCAACATGTGCCAGAATGAAGTATAAAATAAACTATTGATCTCGTAAACTATTGATTTGTCGATACTTCTACCTTAATACTTTTATACGCAGAATAATTAGAGAAATATATAATTATATTACGTAAAAAAATCATATAATTCCATTTAAAAAAATGGAGGTAACCTTGAAATCTCCGAAGCGCCTCTATCCATAGAAAAATTATTAATAGCATATTATACCCTTCTTGATGCTATACAACTTAAGTAAAAACATTATTTCATATGTCTAAAAATAATGAGATATTCTAGATTCTAGAATGTTCTACCCTGCATATTGTAAATTTTAATTTATGCGCACCAAGGACACATCTCGTTTGATCACGTTGCGATTGACACAACTACTCGTATCGCCCGAGATGCTTAGAATTTTTCCATTAGTCAAGTGTTGTGAGCGGCTTGTAGTCAATTGTAACGTGGTAAAAAAAGATTTCAACCCCACCAGATACAGTATTTGACCCTCATTTGTCATATTGTTCTACTATTTCAATCTTTTTTAATTTTGCAATCGTTGCTCCAAAATTATTATTTAGCAATTGCTTGTATCTAATTTATTAAACTTATTATTAGATGTTATTGATTTGTTTTTATTAATTTATATAATTTTAATTTATATAATTACTAAATGATATAACTCAAATCTGTAAATATTTGTTAACATTAGCATGACATACTATTATCCAAATGTTTTGACTCATTTTCGAGCCATTTTCAACAGAAATCGCATTAATTAAATTGTTCAATTCAATAATAATATACATAAATTTCAATAGTAAAGAATATATGAATGATATACATGAATTCCAAGGTTATGAGAAAAGTAACATGTAGTCATTCATGGTTGCAAAGCCGAGTGATTTTAAGTTTGTTTTTTTATTCCTGCGCTAGAAATTCCTGTACTAGAATTCTCTTTCTCGCTTTTGCTAAATATCGAACATATACCTATCTCATTTTAAATTTCAAAAGTGTTTATACTAATTCAGCCACAGAAAATAAGCCTCTTATTTCGGTCTAAATACTCTAAATTAATTCAGTAAATAAATGACATGCGTATCCAAAAAAGTTGCAAAATTGACAGTCAAAAAGACAAAAAATGTTGAATGCTATAGGAAGTTAGAATGCATAGGTAGAATATTCGCTGTATAATATATAGTCTATATCGGAGTATAATGATGTTTATAAAGATACAATAAATTAAAACAATTTAAAAATCAACGATCAAATCAACGAACAATATAAGCTGTTTTGTTAAAATATTTAATATAAATTTAACATAGCAATATAATTATCAATATATAAATTATATTGAAATGTTAAATTTACATTAAGTACTTTAACAAAACACTTTATATTGCTCGTTATTTTTGGTCGCTAATTTTTGAATTATTTTGCGTTGCAAACTTTAAGCATTTATTTATATTCTTGTTTTGGTACAATAAATATTAATCAATCAATAGACAATTAAAGGTTAAATGATAAAGTTAAATAGATGATGTGAAGATAAGATTTAAAATGAGTGAAAAATAAAACCACACAAGACGAATATCAAGACCTTGTAAGTTCAAAAGAGAGGACAATACACATCTCAGAAATTAAGCGTTTCCCTTAAAGATTAATGCAGTATCGAAAAAAATGGAATATCGAATAATAAGAGGCATATAAAAATATTTTTAAAATGACAATTATTTATGTTGATTGTTATTAATACTTTTTAAGCATTTTTAAACGTATGTAAAAGAAATGTCTGAAAAAAATATTAAGAAACTTACGTTTACAAAGTACACGATATATTTTCCGGCTGTTAAACTAGGTTGCAAAATAAAAAAAACGCAAGTAAAAAAATAATTTTGAGATAATACGCGTCCTCCGAATGAAAATGCACACCTGACCGTAACAAGGAGATAATTACTACGAACTATGAATGTAATGGCCAGCCAATTGCGTTTACATATACGTCATACAAAAGTAAGAACATATTAGCGATAGGTACAACACAGAATGATTGCAGACATATTGCAAAATAATTTTTATTGAAATATTGCAATATTGTAATCTTAGTTACGAAATCAGCGAAAAATTGCCGCACCATTGCTATGATTCCGATAACGCTAAAATGTTCTTTCTGTAGTATTGCATCGAAATATTGTGACATCATTGCAATATAATTATATATTTAAAATTATACAATATCGTTCACGGAAAAAAAATTAGTTGCAGTAGTAAAAACACGTGTGATAAGGAATGGTAAACTTTTTTTGCGATTGTTCATTTTATTTTTATAGCTTGTATTTTATAGCTATGTATTTTTCTTCATAGAAACCAGAAATTTTCATAATAATGACGCTACAAGGAAAAATTGATATAATTTGTGTGTGTGTGTGTGTGTGTGTGCGCGCACGCGTGCATATATATATATATATATATATATATATATATATATATCAGAATCTTATTTACTCCTGATAAAAAATTCTTCTGAATTTTTTTGTGGCACCTCCCAAAATGATTCCAATTTAAGAAAAAAAAATCCGTATAAAATTACAGTGCAATCAGATAAGAGAAAAGCTAAAAAAAGGTTACAGCCGTCATATTAGGTTTACCATATTGAATTTCCAAAAAGGCCTGCTAAAGAAAATAGACATGTGTAATTACAATTTGAGCTCAGAAAGAAATTTTTTGTATGAACTGAATTTTGGACAGAAGGGGGTGTTCTATTTGACAGAGATCGAATGCCTCATATATATATACATAAAGAGTATTATTTTTTATTTGCCCTCAAAATATGTGTGTGTAGTGTATAGGTGTGTGTTTTGTTCTGTTGTGTCATGTAAGCAATATAGGTTTTTTTATTAATACACATCAATTTGTGATGAGTAATAATAATATATAATAGCCATACAATTCGATATAAAAGTTAAATGAGTAATATTTTTGTGTCTATATCTATAATTATTAACATATATTTAATTTATATTTAATATTTATATTATAAATATTATTTTAAATAAATTAAATTAAAATTAATTAGAAATTATTATAAATATTATTTTTTATTTTTAATATTTATATTATTTTCTGTATCTATAATTATTGTATTAATCACGTGTGTACTATATATTTTTAATAGTGAATTTTAGGACACGGTCAGTGTATATTACGTATATTGCATCATATGTATGTACATTGAACCTTCGCCAAAGATATATTTCTCAATTTTTTAGGAAATACACGTACATCGATCATTATTTCTGTGATACTACTATAAATTCCGAGTACAATGTATTTCAATGCTAATTTTTCTTCCGTTCGATATAATTTTATTTTAAAAAAGAACATAACTTTTAAAAAAACAAAAAAGTTTTAATTATTAGAAAAACATTAAAAAATTAAAAAAGTAATATGTTTAAACTAACTAAAAATTAAATTTAAAAATTAACTTATTTGAAAATAATTAAGTTAAATTATAAATTATTAACTTTTTAACTTTATTATATATCTTGTAACTTTTTAACTTGTTATTGTCCAATCCTATATTTAAATGCATTCATGCAAGCATTCGCAATACTTGAACAATTTGTAGACTATGCAATTAGAATCTATCGTTCGCAATTGCGAACGATGTAGATAATTTGCATTCACGTGATTTGCCTTATAAATCACATGCGAAATCAAATTATTGTGATTGTATGTGAGATCCAATCATAATAATTTCGAGACAACTTTAATAAAAATCTAGGAGATCTCTTGATAAAAATTACGTTACAAATGGATAAACTCGCGGACAGCTTTTTGTGTGTATGTCTGCGGTATTAATATTTATATATAAAAATTTAAAAAAAGTTGCATTACAACTGTAGTAAGAGACATACATTCATTGATTTATCTTTGTCGATCTATTTGCGTCAATCGGCTATTCACGTCGTAACTCGATAATGGTCTTCGTATATAATTAACATAATTAATGATATGCTAAGACTATTTTTAAAATACCGTATCAAAAACTAAATGCACAATACGAAAAATTTGCCATACAAACATGTAATAGTCAAAAAAAATGAAATTTCACATATCCAAAAATCATAGAATTTTTGCTCTATTTAAATATACATATACATTTGCAGATTTAAACATTTGGGTTATATATTTTCGTAGATGATGATTTATATATGCTTTATATAATCCTTCATCTGCGATAAAAATATCAAGATATCAATACGACTATAATTTTATTTAGACTTGTCGCAAAATAGTTCCCATGATGGAAATAGAAACTTCATTAGTTACGGCAGAATCACTTACTGACAAGCTGAGTTATGCAAATCTGGGATACCCGACAGAGCGACTAATAATTTTGATGCTTTTCCGGATTTTCCCAGTATCATTCTGACGATAACGTCGCTCGCTTTGGTAGATTATGTGTTATTATCTGAGTGATTTGATGTTGTACAACATTGGAAATAATATTGAAATTAAAACGATTTTATGTATGTGATTATATTCACGATTGAATAATTAAATAAAAACTTTTTAAGAAGATATTTTCTTCTCTTTTCGAGCTCACAAATTATTTTGGATAGAAGGAGCTCTTCTTATATTACACTTATATTTGTTTCGCTCTTATCTTCCTTTCACACTTCATTCCTGCTGACCAAAATTAATCATAATTAATAATATTTAAAATATTTTAAAAGATCAATTAGTTCTTGATTTCACATCTGATATATCATCGATGTGTATAATTTTTTGTTGCAGATGCTTTATCACGTCACTTAACGAATAATAATAGTAAATAATAAACAATAAAATGATTCATAATCAGGATCTTCTACCATATTTAATGTACTCATACATCTTTAAATATAACGCGACTTATATATATATATACAATATATATAGCGCTATAAATAGAACGGACTAAACTGAGTCGAAAAGTCTTGTACCATTTTGCCATTTTTGCAATAGTTAACAAGATATAACTAAAAATTGAATTGTTAACAAGAAATTATTAAAATTTGCCGAATATTAGTCTTCTAATAATTTTTTATCAAATATTATCAATTTTATAGAAAAACAGTAAAAAACAAAAATTGTTTATTTTCTTTTCATAGAGCTCTAAGAATTTTTTCAGAATTATTTATCAACTTTTTAGTACTGCATTTTTTTATATATACATGTATATACATATATTGGCAACTATTTTTACCAAATAAGAAAATACGGTATTAAAAAATTCTCAAAAAAAATTTTCAGAACTTTATGAGAAGAAAAAAAAAATTTTGTTGTTGTATAAAGTGTTTATAACATTTGAAAACCAATTTAAAAAAATTATTGAAAACCAATATTTAGCGATTTTTATAATTAATCTTGTTAATTATTGCGAAAATTATAAAATGGTACAGGACTTTTCGACTTAGTTTAGTCTGTTTTACACACAAGTGCTTTGTCAAACTTACCAGATACCCTGTATATGTGTACTATACATATACAGGATGTTAATTTGATTATCTAAAATGTCTCCGTTGTTTTTGATAATACGAGAAAATATTACAAGAGATCTTGTTTGATTCAAAGAGGCACATATTATGATGAGCCAAAAATTTTTCTCAAGGTTATATTTTTCGAGACTTCGAGTCATCTTCACTTTTTTAAATAGAATTGTATGATTTCTTTTACACAATACGGTGTTTCTCTAATTATTCTACATATAAAGGCATCAAGATAGTGATATCAAAAAATCAATAATTTACGAGATATTTTATACTTTATTCTGGCATATATTGACATAAAATGTTAAATAACTCATAAACTATAATGTATATAGGTTCCCTATTATGAGATATGTTCCTAACATGATAGTCGAGTTTTTGTTAAACTAATAAATGTTATATGGTTCAAGGTAACTAGAAATTTTCTGCCGAAAAATTAGCAGTTAGCTAAATTTTTGCCTGGATCTTTATTTCGTCATTCTGAAACAAAATCTCAAAACTTGATCGAGGTCGATTCTACAGACTTTTTTAAATTTCAAATTCGATAATAGTGACATCTTTTATTCATTTCTTATATTTATTGTTGTTTTTTACTCAAACGCATTCATTTATCTTTATTTAACATATTGTAACGTTATCTCTTACAAGATCGAACACCTACTGCTAAACACAATTATTGCTTTATTTACCATTCCGAGTTTTTGCTCAGCGTTCGTTATACATGTCACAAATAGATATAAATCTTTCTTTTTAACCTTTTAATCTCAGTTTCATAAATTCGTAATACATTTAGGCCCGATTACACCAACGTTACTTTAACTTTAAGCGAGGTTAACTCATTTTTTCTCTTTAAAGCTGAGAGAGTGGAAGAGATAGAGATTTTTAAGCCTCGCTTAAAATCAAAGTAACGTTGGTGCAATCAGGTTTTAGTGCTGCACTGTCGATCCATACAAATAAGACTTTTGTATTAATTAAACAAACATCTACATCAGGTGACAGCTCTACGAGTTGAAAAAATGTAAATTTTTTACTTTTTTTTCGATTTTATTGCAGTATAAAATTTACAGTACTATCAAATTTATTTACAGTACTATCAAATTTTGCGTCTACTTTAATCCTATAAAAGAATTTATTCCATTCAATAAATTCGGAGATTTATATCAATTTGCATAGTCCCGACAATTTGATAAGGAACTACAAATATTGACTTATGATTATTTGAGCTAATTGAAGATTAAACAGCTATAAATTCTTTAAAAAATCTTAGGTTATTTATAAAGGTATGTAACAACAATATCAAATTGTTAAAAGATAGTTAATATAATTTGCAAGATAGGGATTTGTGAAATATTAATCCAAATAATAATTGAATAATGATCCGTGAATATAAGTTTTAATTAATTACTCTCAAAGGTTGAAAATTATTTACATTCGGAAGCTTTGACTTTATCTTAATTCGAAAATTTTTCTTATTTTAAATTTAGAAGTGTGCAAAATATAGAGAAAGAAATGATTTATGATATTACGTGAGCAGTCTTGTAACTTGTAAGATAAGAATTTTCCTTTATATTGCCACATCCGTAAAGACATTGGTCTGCCGTTTCCGAAATAACGACCACTTGTATCCGTAGCTAACTGATAAGCTTGAATCTGCGTTATCAGCGTGTATGATTTAATTATAATATACGTACTGCTGAATTCGCGCACTTTTATTTTCTCTACACTGAGAAAAAAACACATAATGATGACACAACTAATTAATTTATTTTATTTTATTTTTATTATTTTTATATATATTTATATATATTTTATATATATATATATATATATTTATATTTATATTTTTTGTATATTTATATATATTTATAAAATAATTATTTAATTATATATAAAATCAGTATTCACATCTCACTTTTATCGATAAATGCGTGTAATTTTGACTCAGAAATGGCTGAAAGTATGTAATCCCGAAGATTTTTGGCATGTTAAAATCAAATCCGTAGCCAAAATTGCTCCATCACGTCAGATTTCCGAGATATTTTAATCCAAAAGTACCAAAAGGGCCTATTTCAGGTATTTTTAGAATTAAAATTAATTTTTAAAATTAAAACATCAAGGACACGACAAACTGTCGAGCTCAGAAAAATGGTTGAAATTTACCTCGATCTTTTCACCTTTATTAAAAGCCAATTCCGTCCAATTGCACCATAAGGGACAAATGGTCCAAAAATTGTTCCTCATTTACCATTCCGACTGACGTACAGTGTTTGGTACAACTGGGAGTGATCTTTGCATTACTTCCTAGTAATGCAAAGAAAACAACTCTAAAAACAATTAAGAACATCGAACATAATATTAAAAACTACTAGTTGCTACCCAAACAGTGCAAGGAATAGAATAATATCACTTATCAATAAGTTATCTTCCATATCTTTACCATATCTTTAAAAATAACGGGACTAATAATCATTTTACAAAGATCAAGAAACACATTTTTGAATTTCTTAAAAATAAGCCTAACATTATCTTTACAAGAGCAGACAAAGAAAACATTATAGTTGCTTTATTAGACAAAGACTCATACATAAATAAAGTTAATCAAATGCTTCAAGTGACTAGACTTATATAAAAGTTAATAAAGAGCCTACTAAAAAAAAAATTACTTCTAAACTAAAAACGTTGCTTACAAGGTGGAAAGATCAAAGTTACATATCACCAGAATGTTATAAATATTTGAATTGTGAGAGAAAGAGAATGATGGATTACTGTCCTTAGTTTATGGTCTTCCAAAAGTGCACAAACCCCTGATTTGCCCTTTTATAATAATAGTCTCATCAATAGATAGTCTACTATATAAATTAGCTACATTTCTACAAAAGATATTACATGACAGTATACCAATGGCTACAAATCACATAAAAAATAATTTCGATTTGGTTAACAAATTAAAAGGCAAACACATTAACAATGGTATTAGCTTGATATCACTTGTTGTAATATCACTTTTTACCAATGTTCCCATAGAATTAGTGGTTGAGAGCATTAACAATGAAATTTCATATTAAAAAAATGCAGCATATTTATAGAGACGAATTCTTAATGGCGATCCGATTTGTACTTAACTTTACTTACTTTTCATATTATGACAATTACATATTATCAACAAAAATTCAGCATATTGATGGCTCACTGATTTCCCTGGTGATAGCTGATTTAGTCAAGACTTAGACAGAAGTTCTGAAGACACTAGATTTTGATATTCCATTCTTCTACAGATACGTTGATGACAGTATCGATAACAATGATAAATGCAATACTTGACAAATTTAATCTATTCCATTCGAAATTACAATTTACACTTGAAGTGGGTACTAGAATTAATTTTCTTGATATCATGATCATTATCTCTAATAACATAATAAAATTTGATTGGTATCAAAAATCAACATTCTCGGGAAGGTATTTCAATTTTTTTGTCTCAATATCCTCTTTCTCAAGAAAAAGGTACGATAATAGGTTTAATGGATAAAGCTTTCTTTTTATCGGACATAGAATTTCGTAGAAAAAAATCTGGATTTTATCATAAAAGTTCTTCTAGACAATTTATCCTTTAAAATTCATATTTGACAGCTAAAAGAATGAAAAGTCTCATTAATAAAAAAACATTAATACAAAATAAAAAAACTGACAATGAAGATGTAATAAAAAATTCTTGGTTCACAATATCATTCAATGAATATAATTTTAACAAATTTAAACATATTACCAAAGATTTAAATATGAGACTTTTTTTCTTCAGTATGAACAAATAATACTTAATAAT
Organism: Acromyrmex charruanus; assembly: GCA_017607545.1. Taxonomy (NCBI): domain Eukaryota; kingdom Metazoa; phylum Arthropoda; class Insecta; order Hymenoptera; family Formicidae; genus Acromyrmex; species Acromyrmex charruanus. The sequence goes on from JAANIC010006522.1 coordinate 1,265,550, forward strand.
ACTGTAAAGATCCGCTTCCAAAATTGTCTAGGAAGAATGTAATCTACAAAATCAAGTGCAAGGATTATAATGCAACCTATATTGAACAAGCGCTCAGACAACTAAAACTAAAAACTAGAATAACCGAACACAAAAGAAATATCAGAAGAAACTACCACAAAATCAGTAATAACTGAGCATAGATTGCATTATAGTCATGATTTTGATTGGGACGATATTGAAATCTTAGACACTGAACAAAATTATAATAAAAGATTAATGACGATTAATGATAATTCTAAACCATACGTATATTATATCATATTTATACTAGTAGTGTTTATTGGGCATGTTATATAAAATTTTAATTATTCTCTCTCTCTCTCTCTCTCTCTCTCTCTCTCTCTCTCTCTCGAACATTCGTTTTTGAAAGTTCGAATACCTGCATAAATTTTATTTAACGATTATGCAAAAGATTAAGACAAAGCAAACATTTGTAATTTATCGATTATGTCATCAATGTTCTACAAAATAAATACTATGCATTTTAGCATATAAAATTGAAAATAATTTATAAAACTTTTATAAGTTATTAGTGTTAATATATGTATAAGTAGTCTAAAATATATAAAAGAATACACTGTTAAATTTGTAACATTGATCAATTATATTTGAGTTATTTTCAATCATTTTTATAGATCGCTATTGATTTTTCTCAATATGCCATTAACTTTACTAAAATAATGGAGTTATAACTTAAGAAAATATATTGAATTTGTCTAGTTCGTATTGATTGTGTTCTCATATGTATTTAGTGTCTAAAATAAGATACTTAATGGTTAAATTTGTCTCAAATTCAATTATTAATATGAACGCTACACCTTGAAACTGAAAAATCGATTGATATATATTAAAGTTAAAAAACAAATTGTTATTTAACTTAACGAATTAGATTGCTCCTTTGATATCTAACAATGTAACATAATTAATATTTATAATAATGCTTTAATTTTTTATAGGCCATTTGATAGAATTTATGCTAATGTCTGAACTTTCATGAAAGATAGTATGTAACTAACGTTTGTTCAATTATTTATTTCAATTAGATTTTACAATTTATATTGCAAATAAAGCTAAGGAAAAATTTTTATCCCTTCTTTTTCCACTATACTATTATGTATCTTTGAACATCTACCCAACGATATAATAAGATAGCAACGTGTTTATCTTATTGCTTGCTAGTATAAATATGCATTGCTAAGTATGTGTTGTTATCAGAATTACAGCAACTGAGTCCTTGAGTCATTTGTTGGCAACTTGATGCTTTCACGATATGATAACATTGAGTAGCAATTTGCCGACAACTTTAAAATCATCATCAAAATTCGAACTATTGCCATCATGTTGCCATAATAATATGCAATCATATAATGCTGTTATATTGCCGATAACGCAAGATAACATTGACGCAACGTGCTGTTAAACTGCTGACAATACATACACACATTGTTGTCTGCGTGTTGCTACAATATCGGTATATTCAAAATCATTAGAGACAAATCTACGGCAAATTATCAGCATCATAAGCAATTATAGATTTATGCGATTTTGCTGAGACACACTTTGCTATCTGGGTATATTAAAAATCAATTTACAAACGTTTCGATCCCAAGGATTGAATCTTTTCTCCAGCACAGTAGCGCTTGCAAAACGCTAAAAAAGATTATATACGCTTTTTTAGCGCTTTGATTGATTGAGCGCTATTGTAGTATTGTATTGAAGATGGCTAAAAAGTTAGCCAAAACATGTATATTATAAATAAATGAAAAGAATAAAGGGCTACGAGCCTAAAACAATCAACGCAAAATAACAATCTGCATTAAACGAAATAAAACATGTCATGAAATTAAAAAATGTAAAATATAATTTGACAGTCAGTAACAAACGTTTCGATCCCTGTTGGATCATTTTCAATGTGACGACAAGATAAAAATGAAAATGTAACGTAGATAAAATATATAGAAATTAAATAAAATTCGCATACGGACGCAATATTAACTATAAAACTCGCTCCAAATTGAGAGAAAACTAAACAAACGATTGTAGTTGACCAATGTGTTCCTCCGAATTGTGTGTGTGCAAAAGGACGAACATGTTCTGTTAGCAAGTACAATCGAGTCGCAAATAATAAAAAGAAAGGTACAAAACAAATCGCAATTAATAAAATTAAAATTAATAGAAAGAGGCGAAAATTATTTTTGATATTATAAGACATGTACATAAGAATTATTAATGTCGATAGAGAAAGAGTAAAATACCGTCATTCATTGTATATGTATAATGAGTTTAGTACAAATAAATTTAGAATAAATACCTTAGTATGTGTGTCAAAATGGTGTATTATCGATTAGACAATGCGATGGGAATCAAAATTGATCATCTCTCTAGGAAGCTAAGAGATAAAGTGAAAAATGACATATAAAGACAGGAAGGTTGAAATGGAAAAGTAAAAAAGGAAGAGGAACATAAGAAGGAGAAAATAAAGTAGAGGGGAGAGAAAGTAGGGAGAGAAGAGATGGGAGATAAGGAAGATATATATGTATATATAATGTATATATAATGTATATTATAATTGTTCTTGATTAAAAATCATATAGATATAGTGTTAACATTCTATCGCGCACTTTGTACAGTGCTAATTTCCAATAACCATTATTTTTTTCAGATTATAATATTTTGTCTGAAACTTTTTATAATCCCATGTCTCCTTCTCGAAACATTATAGTTGGGCGATTAAAAAAAAATACATGATATATTAATGGTATCCATAAAAAAATTAATATAATTCAAAAATAAAGAAAAAAAT